>OX457040.1:21270707-21339336 GCA_949752735.1 Lumbricus terrestris
CGCAGACAACTACATCGAAGAATTAATGCATATGAGCAGAAAAGCACGGTGACAAATATCTACGAAGGAACTGAAAAGAATCATCTACATCAGCGGTTCTCAACCTTTTTAGTGCGGCGACCCCTTGGTAAGATTTCAAAAGTTGTCACGACCCCTAACAACAAAATTGTTCGCGTTTCTAACTTTGTCACTGGATTTTTTTCACCATTGTCCATTAATTGTCCATTGTCGTGCATTTTCACTTCATAATTCGAAACTGCTTTTGGCAATTACCAGCAGTTTGAAGTTGAAGTTTCAAACGTCTATTCATTTTGTGACACTTCAACAACTGCCACGTACGCCTTGTTGCTGGAACTCCCCCTCCCCATCTCAAGCGTGCCTTCATGCCGTCATCAGCTGTTCTAAAAATACTGGCCATGCTTTCCAGCATAGTTACGATGTTCAGTAGGCCTATCTCAATGGCGCTTCTGTTTATTTGTTGGATTTAATCGATTCTACCGACAAAATGTTATTACAAATAAAACGTTGTAGTTTCTCTATTCATGCTGCATCTTTTAAACAATAGGCTACTCTGAAATTTGGTCATTAGTTCTTCTTTTCTTGGCTCTCTTTTAACATAGGCCTATAGCCGATTCATTTTGGGAGACTATCAATTTTGTAAACGTTAGGCCTATTTGTGTTCTTTATGAATGCGATGAGCATGGAAGGGGCTTGAGAAGGGGATGTGTCCCCGTTGTCAACAGTTTTTGAATTTTCACAATGCAATGGTGGCATTTTAGGCTGTCATTTTTGCAAAATTGGTCATCATTTATTTGCTGTTATAGTCGTGGTTCAAAACTTCAAAAGCGCCTCTTCCATTATTACTATTTGTTATGTCCACTCTACAATAGTCGCATTTTAAGCTACGTTGTCCAAAAAACCCTCATAATTTCAATGCTGATAGGTCTAGTCGTTGCATGCTTAGATCTAAGACTTCAATAAATGTCCTTTCCAGGTTCCCCCATTGTTTAAATTATTTTTATTTGCGCTTTACTCATGATTTCAGTGCTTAAGAACGTGGTATAAGAATTCAGTAAATATTTCATCCTCATTGTTTAAATTTTCAATTTGCACACGATAATGATAGCATTTTATACTGACATCTTGACAAAATTATTTATTATGGATAAACAGCGGATAACAAGGTAGAAATTAATGATGATATCTATGAAATATTTATGAAATATTGGGAAGATTATAAGCAGCTCAGTCCCCACCTCAGTCCCCACAACAAACTTCGGGACTCTGCATGTGTCTCATAAGTCTCCGCCAATGTATATTGGCTTGCATAGATTCGATGAGCAAACCGAATATTGTTCTATCTTTAGAAGAATGGCAAAAGTGGAATATACATTTTAAAACATAAATGGCAAAAATTAAATTAGCTGCTGCAAGCTATATAATGGTTCATAGCAAAAGTATAAGCAAGCTAAAAATTTATTTTAAGTTGCTATAGTAGAAAACGCTGAAATCGCTATAATGTGTACATCCTTTGCAAATTTTTGAAGGGTCCAGGCGACCCCTGGCAAATCGTCAGGCGACCCCCGTGGTGGTCGCGACCCACAGGTTGAGAACCGCTGATCTACATTCTACAGCCATTGGTAGCAGCGCCTGGGAAGAAGACGAGAAGCATCTGTCGGTGGCAAGCTACAGTTTCAGCCAAAGACTTCAACGCCGGAGGGTAGATATAATAATTATATCCCTCAAAATTACTTTAATCACTTTAATAGGCCTAGGTAGGCCTATTTAAAAGATAGGCCTGTATCTAATCTGACATTTCCACAACCCCTTAGAAGAAGGATTTATTTACTGTAGCCTACATGCTTAGATCTATATAGGCCTATTAATATTCATTAGGCTATTCTAATATTATTTTTATATTAAATCAATGACTTGTTGATTTGATGACATAAATTATAGGGCAGCAACCTACATTGTAACGAATAGAAAGACAATATGCACATGAGTAGCATGATTTCAGCTTTGAAATCTGGGAAGCGTCTCCACTAAACTATTGAGCCGTATAGTGTGGTTTGCATTCCCGTTACAAGCATATAGTCTTGTAAGTTTAGATGTGAATGAGCTGAAAGAATTGGCCGAATGACTGCATTTGAATCCCAAACACAGCCAACATTGGACCAACAGATTCCTGCAGCCGAGGTATACATACAATACAATCATGTGTCATGCATGCTCAGGGCCATGCTGCTACAGGATGGCACTGTATAGGCTACAGTTGTGGCGCTGCAGGGTAGAACAGCAATAGTTTGCAGTACGCAGTCCATTCATTGAGTGCGCGATCTCTGTTTGCTTAAAACAGATGAACAGCGTATGTATACACATACATCTCGGCTGCAGGAGGTTGAAATGTTGCACTTTGTGAACTGTAAGTTAGGTTCGAAATGAACTTTATGCAAGGAGCCTATTACTTAGAGCCATCTTAACTATATACGGTAGCCTACGCTTTTTTCTAAAAAAACATATATGTCACCAACATGGTGTCTAGAGACACAACGCACACACCGGTCTAATCAAACACAGAGAGTGCGATTTGTAAAAATGGAAAAGTTTCGTAAATTAGTCGTCCCCTTACAATGCTCATCAATCTATATCTGCTTTCAAACTAAACTTACTTTTCAAGAATATTTTGAAGACGTTGTGTCCAGTCATTTCTTTTATGCATTGCCAACCTCTCATTCGCTGAAGTTGTTTTCCTATACTTGCTATGCTCACCACCTTCGAAAGCGGTCAACCCGTTCCTTCAGAAGATCTATCAAGGTCCAATACCCTTAACCTCACCTCCAATAAAGTCACTTGAGAATCTCGTATATACGCATCACCTGCCTTCTAATCCCTGCATGTACCCTCCGTTATAATCTGTTGCAATCCGTTACAGTCTGCAGAATAATAATTATCTCTCGACATGCATCTGACTGATTGACATGCATCACAAGCTGCAGCTGCTCCTCATCATCCGTTCGCTGGATGATGAATTCTTGTAAAGTCATCGTTATCAAGCTGCAGCTGATGTCACATGCCTTTGATGTATGGCCTACCGTCGATTAAAATTATTATAGGAGACACTAAGTCTTCTTCTTATTCATCACAAGCAGTCGTTCTGGCTCCATGGTCTCGTTCTCTGCTGCGGCAGCGTTTTTACCCTTCATATCAATATAACAATTGCTGTTCTTCAAAGTTGATGCTCAAAATGTACTCCATTAGCTCGAATGCATGGTCTAAGGCGCTTTGCCATTCACTGATTGCATTGTCAACAATCCCTTGATCAAAACAATTCCATTTCTCCACAATTCGCTGTTTGATGTGGTCAACGTCACGTATGCGAGTTTGATAAACGTTGATAAATGCGTTCTTGAAGGATGCTTCATATCTTGTAGTCCAGTGGATTAAGATCAGGGCTATTGAGCCCACAGAGTTGGTGAAATGAACTCTGGAGTTTCTCTTGAAAGCAGACCAACAGTTTCTTTGGCTCGATGAGCAGGACCTCTGTCCGGCTGGAATATGAAAAATTCACTGCCCGACAACTCTAGCAGGCAGCAAATGCTCACCGAGTAAAACGTCACGATAGTAGGCCTACGCACCGTTAATTTTTTTTAATGTGTTCTGTTAAACTCAAATCATCTTTGATATTGTCTCCTGACATGGAAATGACGGAAATATGACGTCATATTTATTAATTTAGAAAGTAAGATGTGCAGTTGAAAACAATCGTTTCCTATCTTTTACATGTTGGAAACTTAAAATTTTCTTTCCCCAAATTTCAAACTCTGTTCGAAGAATTAGATAAAATTTTCAGGAAACGTTGATAATAATATTTATCCCTCTTACATTCTCTGAAATGTTTTAGAGTTGCGTCTAGAATTGACAAGCATATCGCCAAAACAAAAAGGGTATCAGTTCAATTGGGACACCGTGTATTATAGGCTACTATATAAAAGATGGATTAATGGATCTGCAACTTAATCTCTGCAGTCTGCAGTGACTTCCGTTGGAGATCAGCAAATATATAAAAGACGACGCAGAGATCTCTCTGCTTTTATCCACTTCTCAATTTACTAGAAAGCAAACAAATGAAAAAATGCTTTTCAGGGAAGATATCCGAAATTCCGAATACATACTAGTGATGGCATTTCAGAGGCTTTCCATGTTGTAATGATTCAATGAGAAACGAATCGCTTCTCAGACAACAAGTAAAACGCGTTTTTATGGCCACGAGATTCCAATCGTGCAGCAAGTTAGAAAAGTGAAATGTTTACACCACGTGCTTTAATGCGTGTGAATGAATGTACACGCCTGAGTGCGTGCGTGTGTGAATGCGTCCGTATATTCATGTGTGTATGTATGGCTTCGCTTATCCGTGTCGGACTGTCGGTGTGCAGCTTATTGGCTTGAGTTCGCTGACCTACGCTGCAAGTCATCTCAAGGTCGTTCGCTATATTGCGACTGAATGTTTCGAGAATAATAATAATAATCTGATCTGACTACAGACCATAATAGGGGCCGTCCATAAAGTACGTCACGCTCCAGGGGAGGGAGGGGGTGTAAGAAAGTGTGACAGTCTGTGACAGGGGGGAGGCCATCAGGCCATGTGTGACGTCACACATTTATTTTTTAAATTCTATATTATATTTTTTGTTCTTAGTACCTAAAATCCGACCCGGCCCGGCCAGGCGTGTCTAAAACCCGGCCTGGCGGGATAAAAGTTGATTTCCCGTCACTATCAAAGCGTTTAGGGACACACGACACTATCAGAGGGATTAGGGATAGTATCCTAGGGTTTAGAAGGTTAGGTAAATGGTTATGTTTTTAAATTTTTTGTTCGAAAGTGTTACGTACTTTAGGGGGGAGGGTCCGAGATTTGTGACAGTTTGTGACAGGGGGAGGGGGGTCAAAAATGGTCAAAAATAGCGTGACGTACTTTATGGACGGCCCCATATATTATAATTAATTATAACCTATAGTAGAGCCAGTTACGTCATCAGTGGCCGTTCTCTCAATTCTCAAAATGCTGATCTCTAGATGCCATTGCAATTTCTTTTCTCCTTTGATCGACTGTCGACAATCTAACGCAGATCTCACTCCTCCTCCTCCTCCTCCTCTTCCACCTTCTCCTCCTCTTCCACCTCCTCCTCCACCTCCTCCTCCTCTTCCACCTCTTCCTCCTCTTCCACCTTCTCCTCCTCCTCCTCCTCCTCTTCCACCTCCTCCTCCACCTCCTCCTCCTCTTCCACCTTCTCCTCCTCATCCTCCCACAGTCTGCCGGTCATGCATCCAGTCCGTCCGATCTGATCCCGACCTAATCTAATCTAATCTTGTGGCTACGCACTACTGTGCCGCTCTCTAATCTCGTCCTGTGACATACTAATCTTAATTCTATGTTTCCGTGTTTCCTTCTACAATACCGCATGATACAACTGCGGTGTATTGACCTTGCCAATTTGTCCTACTCCCGGGGTAGGATATCAATTGCGTATAAGTGGAAATGCTCCGAAAAGCGGTTCAAAGTTCAAAACACATCAGTCTATTGGTCGTACGTAAGTAGGCCTATATAGGATTGATGAAAAGAATTCTCGCTAAATAGAAGTCGGATAATCGGATTGATACTAAATCCTTTTCACTTAAATGGAAGTTGGATTGCTGAAAAATTCTTGCTTCAATTGGAGCTGGATTGATGAAAATGTTCTTGCCTAATTTGGAGTTGGATTGATGAAAATGTTCTTGCTTAATTTGGAGTTGGATTGATGAAAATGTTCTTGCTTAATTGGAGCTGGATTGATGAAAATGTTCTTGCTTAAATGGAAGCTGGATTGATGATAAAAAAAATTATTATCTAAATAGAGGTGGATTTAAAAAGCAATAATATTGTTGCTCGGTATGAGCTCGATTGACGAACGCGTTTGATCAATTAACTACAAAAAATTAATAGGCTCTTTGCACAAAGGAGGGATTTTGTGCCAGAGGTGTTTTGTCCTAGGCTAAATTGGGGGTTGTCCGGGGTTTGTCTGGGGGTTTGTCCGGGGGTTCAATGTCCATTCCCCGTTTTGCTGTATGCGTCGTCTGTCGAAGACAACTCGTGTCTTTTCATCAATGAAATTCGTCGATCTATGAAAGTGTGATAGGCTTTCACTTTATCAGCTTCACTGTGCGTTCTGGCGCTTGGTCTGTTGGTTGGTTGGTCGGTCGGTCGGTCGGTCGGTTGGTTTACCTAAATGAATGAATAGCCTTTGAAGTCACCGCCGTCGCCTTCGTCGACCAAACTAACGTATACGACACACGTGTGCTTCAAGGTATTCTCGCTGACACAGATTGTAAAAGTTGTTGATCAGCCATGCAGTCGACCACTGCATAAGGAGACACACGAAAGCTTTAGGATCCACCTCATCTGCCTTACTCTGTAGTCTGTACCCAGTCTTAGCAGGTTACACGGACCGGACTACATGCACAATTCCTTTACAGCACACATGCTCAGTAAACGGTACATTTAGGCTTATGTGGCGCTAGTTTATTTAAATTGTGCTGACTATAATTACACGACATTACGATAGAGGTCTGGAACCATTAGTCCGCAATTATCGTTCTATTTTCGAAAAAAGTCAAGTATGAACCGGTCTCTAAATAACAAGCATTAAATGCTTAATATTCAGAGACTGGTAATTGTAATTGTAATTGTAATTGTAACTGGTACATATTATACATGGCTTCAGATTTCGATCGAGTCATTATAAAGTCTCCTTGCAATCGAGGAGACATTTAACCCTCGCTCCGTTCTTCTTTCACTGGCTCATCAACGCTGCAGTCTGTAGGCCTATACTTCCTATAACACTGCAGAGCTGACGATCAGTGCGTCAGGTGTGCAATGTCATTCACAACACACTGTATATGCTCCATGTTTCAGCTGACAGTCATCAACTGTCAACGGAAACGTTGGCAATAATCCAAGTTCCTGCCACGATCGAGATAATATTGAATCGATTGAGGTTTATTGTAAAGCTGGCGTGATGTCCTCTATAGTGTCGTCGTCGTCGTCGTCGTCGTCGTCGTCGTCGCCTATGAAATGATTGCACACTTTAGGGGACCCCCACACTGCCCGTGCACTGCAGGTGATTATGACGACGACGGGAGGGGAGGGGACTGGCATGCACCCACCGCTGTCATCATATGCCGCTAACAATAATATCACCATGCTCTTCGTTGGATTTGCTTTGTTTAGATCAGACAGGAAACTATTTACAACAATGACCAATTGGCGGTGTAAACGATCAGAAGAGAGTTAGCTCAAGTTCTACACTTAACTCTTAGAATTATATTGTCTCCAACTATTATATATATAATATATATATATATATATATAGTTCATATCCAATCTCTTCTATGATTATATACAGACGTCTTGACTTCCATAAGCCAATTACCCAGAGATATTCCTCTAACTATGTCGTCATGTAAGACCTCATCGTTGTCTCGTTAATTCTTTATAGGCTGACATACAACTGTACATCAAGCCATCGTATATACATCGGGCCCACTGTTCCGTTAAAAACGATCGCGCTCCAATATGATTGGACGTTTTATTCGGTCCACATGAATGCAACCTTTTTGTTGGCCGTATAAAATAACGTTCAATCTACGATTTTTATCTCTGACAGTCAGGGCATTGGGGGAAAGAGATGGGGAGGGGAGGAAGGCTACATGGGTATAAAGAAGAGAGAGTGAGAGTGGGTGAATGAGAGAGATAGTGACACACAGAAAGAAAGACACACACATATCAATGAGTCACCCAATTGAGCTGAAGAGAGTCAACAAGAGACGAACTTCTTCCACTAAAGATCAATGCAGAAATAACTGTTGCGGTTAGGACTGAAACGACGACGACGACTTAGGATGGAGAGAGAGAGATTGAGAGAGACAGACAAATAAACAGACAGAGACAGAGACACAGACACAGACAGAGATATAGGAAGAGACAGAGACAAAGAGAAAGAGAGAGAGAGACGAATGAGAATAGGACGGATGCTGCAGACACTGCATGCATGCGTAAAGCAGCAGCAGCATGAGAATTATTATTATTCTTCAATGGCGACCAACGTTTATTTGAATCTTGGAGACGATCGACGTCGTCTCTTATATATATACCTGTGGACATTGACAATCCAATCCTAAATCAAGTGACTCTTAGGCTGTTTAGACATATTGCCCAATTTGCATAGCCTGCCTGCTATATATACCCAAATATACATACACAATGTATGCATGTTAAATACGTTATATTTACGTTCAGAACTTCAGACGCATGTATATTGTGTACCTTATACGGTACACATATAAAATGTACAACATTGTACACATGATGCCTCAATGAACGAGTGTATATACGTGTAATTGACTACCAAAAAGGTATACATACATACATGCACACGCATATACATACATACACAAACAAACATACATACATGCATACATACATACATGCATGCATGCATGCATGCATGCATGCAGTTATACACATTTACATACAAGCATATACATGTAAATGAGTACGAACGTATGCGTACCTGCATGTAACACAGTCCATACAACATATATGCATGGAGGTACAATGTAGGTGTGTCGCAGCTGCTTTCCACTGCGACAGCTCTAGGTCATCGCTCGCTCTCTGACTTCTAAAGCTGCGGCTTCTCTTGTCCATGCAGTTGTGCTGAACCGCCTCGACTACTGCGCCTCCATCTTTGCTGGTCTCTTGCGGGTTCGGATTGAGAGGTTGGAGAGGACCCACCGGGCAGCCGCGCGATTTTTTTTGGGATTCACCAAGTCCGACCGTGTATCGCGAGGTCTTGCACTGGCTTCCTTCCCCGCAGCGCATCTCATTTAGGATTGCATCTTTGGTGTAGCGATGCTTATCAGGCTGGGCACCCTCTTATCTGTGTGAGCTTTGCCTCCCATTTCCACTTGCATAGACCGCCGCGCACTGCGCTCTGCTGTCCATGGTGACTTAATGGTTCCTTTCACTCGCTCTGCAACAATGCAGAGACGTTCGTTCTCTGTGGTTGGTCCAACAACCTGGAATGGACTTTCCTTGACTATGCGACACCTCCCAAGCTCAATTTCACGAACTGTTGAAGACTGTTCTTTTTCGTTTGATCTCGGCCGGGAGCGCCTCTGAGTAGGTACCTTGAAGGGGAGTTAAATAAATTATGATTGACTGATTGATACTATATATATATATATATATATGCATACTGTTTTTACTATAAATGGATGCATATGCGCATACTTCATACTTAATTGATATGCAGGCATATACACACACATGCGTACACGCGTTCTCATTTTGCACAAACGTATAACCAACCTTCCACGTATAATCGTATATAGTGCAACACGTTTGCCCTACATACGCAAAGCGCGTATACACATAAGGCGCATGCATTCATGCCAAGCTACACATAAATACGTGACTGTATGCAATAAAGTTTACACATGCGCATAAACATTAATGCTGTCGTGCACACACACTGCAGCTTGCGACACCGTCGTCGTCATCTGTGGTTGTATAAGTCAGATATCAATTCAGCGCAGAGCAAAGAGTCTATAGCTGCAGAAAGCCACGACCAGACAGCTGCAGGCATGTTGCGCTTTCCACGGCGAGGGATTCACTCTTATATACATATATATATATATATATATATATATATATATATATATATATATATATATATATATATATGGGCTTCTTCAATAAGCCGTCAGTCACAGTCACAGCTGCAGTCACTTATACATTTCACCTATATAACTTTTATATATAAGCTTAAAGAACGAATGTTGGTCTGAACTTTCTCAGGTTCGGCCATTCTGATATCTGAGGCCTAATTGTGATTTTGATGTTATCGTATACGCTTCTCTCTACAATAAACTGGTCTCAGCCAGCAGCTAGTTTCCTGCAGTCTTCTTGACATCTCCGCCGCCGCCGCCGCATTCGATACCTTCAACCAGTGCCAAAAGTGTGGAAAAATCACTCCATGCATTTGCTAAAAACACCCGAGTGAATCCATTTCAAAGTCCTAACCCTAACGTATACAACTTTTTACAATACTCTCAGCCAGGGCTTAAAGTGTGCCTGGACGGTCATGGACGGCGTCCATGCATTTGTTTTAAAATCTGAACGCCGTCCAGCCACTTATTGGCGAGCACAGACTGGAAAGGTAAAGGGCGTCCAAGCACTTCTTTTGGAGAGGTAAGGGGCGTCCAGGCACTTATTTTTCCACACTTTAGGCACTGCTCTCAGCCAAGATATCTTCGCGAACTTTCTCCATTCAGCTAACCCGCCCCATGGTGCACTCGGTCATCCGCTTGTCTCGTTCTTTCTGTAGATCTCCTTACCACTTATCTCGGTCATCCGCTTGTCTCGTTCTTTCTGTAGATCTCCTTACCACTTATCTCGAGTTCCCAATCAACCGAGCCATGGATGACCCTAACCCTAATCCTGTACGGCACCTCTGCAATGATCTGCAGTCTCCTGAACTCCGCTTTTGCTCCGTGCCTTCTCCATTCTTTTTGGTCACTCTCCATCACCGTCCTAGCTCAGGCTCCTCTATCTATCACTCCTCGAGCTTTCCATCAGTGTCTCCTTCTTAGGAACTCTTACCCCCCCTGTAGCGGTAGAATGCTTCTTATCAAACAAACCTATTAAATGATGCATTGTATAAGTATTAAATAGGTAAGAATTAAGCTAGACAATATGTGGCGTATTGTAGATTATAATTAATATTACTTGTGGCATTAAGTTAGATAATAATAATAGCGCTATAACAATTCTTGAATACGCGCTACATCAATTATTGAAATACAACGGAGGGCGGAAAGCAGCGTCAAACTTGAGCAGACGGCAACAACGGCAGACGATAAAGCTAGACAGCGAAAAGATGGCGAAGGAAGAAGACGTAGATTTCTGAGCGAGAACGGCCATTAGTCAAACGTGGCGTTCTCGTCGGTAATTCAGAAGATCTGACGGTGAATTGGGTGTGGAAGGCGACACGCTGTCGGCCTGTCCCACTGGTGAGACTATAAGTCCTTGGGAACAGAGATACCAGGGCGTGTCGAACGAAACTTTGCGAAGTTTGATGTGACACTTGCGAGTGAACTGCGATTCGACATCGGGAGAAGGTCGATTCGGAACTGCAATTGCGATTGGAGTTCGACGGCAGAAGAAAGGGGCGAAACGACAACAAGACGAGGTCGAAAGGACGTACAAGCGACGAGAAGCTACCGTTGCTTGTGAAGATTCAACGAGGCGGACGAAACTACAGAGTGCTGTGCCAGCTACAGCATTCTCCGTCTACACATCTACAGAAGAGAATTGGGAACGACGGCAAGCAAGAAGAAGGTGACCTTCCTTCCTCTTCGAACCTTCATTCCAATCCATACGAACTGAAGAACTTCTACATCTACGCTGGAGAAGTCCAACGTGGAAGATAAGAAACAAGCTATAATATTCTTAGATAATACGCCACAAATAAGTAGATAAGATTATTGATTGTATTTTACTGTTTGTAATTGTTTTATTATAATATAATCTTTAAACGAATCTCAGCTACATTTGTTTTAGGTCCTAGCTCATTCTAATATTGATCACCCGAAAGCCTCTGAGCATAAAGTTCCCTATTAAAACTAGATTTAAAACCCTAGATTTTGATGGTCGGTGACATGAGTGGGTGCCCGTGCCGGGATAAAAGTCAGTAAAGATTTAAGTCAGTAAAGATTTGAGTAAGTAAAGATTTAAGTCATTAAAGATTTAATTCAGTAAAGATTTGAGTCAGTAAAAAAAACTGTCTTTTGAACAGTATTAGAAAAGCTTTGAACAATAATTATAGCTAGGAGATTGTTAGAGACTAAATCTGAAATTGTAGATTGAAGATACTGCAGTAGGTTGTATGAACTACTAATCTCTAATAGTTTAATAGAT
The DNA here is from genome assembly GCA_949752735.1 of Lumbricus terrestris. Lineage (NCBI taxonomy): Eukaryota > Metazoa > Annelida > Clitellata > Crassiclitellata > Lumbricidae > Lumbricus > Lumbricus terrestris. The sequence goes on from OX457040.1 coordinate 21,282,724, forward strand.
TAGTTGTTGTTGTGGAACTGAATTGACACTTTGCAGAATTGAACAATTTCTATTTGTTAGAAATTTAAATAGCGCACATAGTTGCCAATATTTTTGTCATAAGTTGCTAGTCAGCAAGTAAGACAGTAAGTATGTCTGTCAGTGATTTTGAAGCTTGGTTAGAAATTGCCAAACGGATGAACATGGAAGGGGACGAGACACGTGCCTTTGTCAAAGAAAGACAGGCAGAATGGAGACAAGATAGAGCGACTGAGAGGGAGATCGCCAAAGAGATGAAATTAGCTGAAGCAGCAGCAGAAACGAGAAAAGCCGAAGCAGAAGCAGAAACAAGAAAAGCTGAAACGGAGGCTGCAATGCAAGCAAAGAAGGCTGAAGTGGAATTGGAAGCAATCAGGAGTGCTGAAGCAGAAGCCAGATTGAATCGTGAAGCAGCTGAGACAGAAGCGAGAGAAAATCGCTTGGCAACAGAAGCCAGAGAACAGTGTGAACACCAGTTAGAAATAAAGAGACTTGAAGCACAAGTGAGAATGCGTGAAATTGATTCGAGAGGGGAGCAAAACCGAGAGCACGAGAATGACTACATGAGGATCGGTGATGGTCAACAACAGGGAGATCACCGAGAAAGTAACAAAGGAATCAGAAATATCAAATTTCCTATATTCAACGAGTCCAAGGATTGTTTAGATGCCTACTTGTTGAGATTCGAGCGAACATGTGTAGCGTATGAAATCAGGAAAGAAGTTTGGTCGTTAACGTTAGCGAGACATTTGGAAGGCAGAGCACTGGAAGTATACCAAAGGTTGTCTGCAGATGAAGTGCAAGATTATGAGTGTTTGAAGACTCAGCTGTTGAAGAGATTTCAACTTACTGAAGGTGGTTATCGAAACAAGTTCAAAACCAGTAAAATGGAATCTGGAGAGACACCTTCTAGTTTTGTACATAGATTGAGGAGGTATATGCAGCAGTGGTTAGCACAAGCGGGATTTGAAAGAACTTACGAAGGAGTGGAAGATCTATTGTTGAAAGATCAGTTTTACCTGACGTGCAGTACTGAACTTCGTATGTTTATAAAAGAGAAGGGTAAAATGAGTTTGAAGGACATGTTAGTTTGTGCGGAATCACACATTGAAGCACACGGTTACAAGTACAGCGAGCAGTCTGTAAAACCAGATGTGAAATTTCATAGTGACAGGTTGAACGGTAGACCGTTTGAACACAGACCCAAGGAACAGTCTGTGTACAATCTGAACAGGAGTAGAAGTGATGTGAAGATAAATCAGGGTACACATCAAAACCGAGGGTTCAGTAGGGAAAGAGAAGTTGCAACTGGACATAAGATTACTTGTTTTTTCTGTGGAGAATATAATCACAAGGCAGTTTCCTGTCCACATAAAAACAGAGGTGTTGTTAAACACACTGCAGCAGCAGTGCAAATATTTGAGAATCGAGCACACCGGAGTATGCAAGAAAGTGAAATGCAGAGAATAGGTGATGTTGTTGGAAAAGAACAAGGTGAACACACCAGAATGCCACCTACACATATGCACATGGCAGCCAGTGTCATGATGACAAGAGCCGGTGATGAGTGTATCAGTCTAGAGGATGAAAGTGAGCATCAAGTAACAGTTAATGGGATCAACAATGTAAAATGCATGTACGACACAGGCGCAACCTGTTGTATTGTGAAGCGATCATTGATAAATGACGAAGCATTAACTGGAGAAGAAACGCATTGTATGTTAGGAGATGGAAGCGTAAAATGTTTTCCACTGGCTAATATATACATAGAGAGTGAACATTTTAATGGCGAAGTGCAAGCCATTGTAATGGAGCAACCGGTGAAACCAGTGATAATTGGGAAAATCAAAGGTTTGAAATACATGGTTAAAAATGAGAGAACCGAGAATGCAACAAATGATAAACCGAAAGAAATAATCTGTGAGAATAATACTGAAATGAAGAACAAAGGAATATTAACTAGAAGAACAGAACATGAGGAGAAACCATGTGTGAAGAAACCAGTAAGGTTCACTGATGATGTAACAAAGGATAAAGATGATACAGATAACAGGAAGCCAAGTTTTAATAAAACGATGAAGAAGAACTTCAGAAATAAACCATTGAGATTGGTAGAGACGCATAATAAATATTTAATCACAGGTGGAAGAAGTGAATTGGATAATAGTTGTGTAAATCAGAATAAATGTTGGAAGCAAAAAGTAGACTGGAGAAATGGTGAGGATAGAGATAAATCTAATGAGACTCAGTCTAGAAGATCCAATGAGTGGATGTATAGAAGATACAAAGAGAATCCAAATGTGGATAGGAGAAATACAAAGTGGAACCTGAGTGACACAAACAGGTGTAATTGGAAAACTATAGACATGTGATGAGAGAGTCTAATGGTAATTATGGAGTTAGGTATGATAGACCTAATGATTTAAATTGGAGATTTAGAAGTGGAAGAGATGAGAATAGAAGTCGGAGAAACCATTGGAACAATAGACCATGGTACAGAAGAGAACAAGGCGATAATTCTGGAAGAAGACAGAATGAGAATTGTAGAGGATACAATTATACGAGTAAATGGAAAAGTAGGTTATGGAATGACAGAGAATGGTCATGTCCTAACAGTAATGTTGAAAAGTGGAAAAGTAGTGAAGACTACAAAAGAGAATGTGGAGAAATGCAAGATGTCGAGACAGTGGCATGCATTTCGGCAGATGTACATGATGGAAAAGTAGGAGAAAATGAGGAAGAAGAGATACTGAACTCGTATGTCAGTAAACAAAATGAAACAGAAGATGTTAAGTGGAAATCTGATGTTGATGCAGATGCATTGAGTGTTGAAGAGGAACACACAGATGAACTAGAAACAAGAAAGGGCATTACGTTGAATTTGTACAAAAAGGTGAAAAGAGATACCGGTAGATTATTAGAGGTGGAAAGGAGGAACTATCAAAGCAGGAGAAAAGATGCTGTAGATAGAAGTTGACAGAAGCTTGTGGAGAATATTTAATCAAGAGTGAGTGTAAATAGAATACAGTATGAGATAAGTGAAGTTGAGTTGCTTATTTTAAGTAGTTCAGTGAGTTATGTTAAGTGACAAGGTGAATTTTAGGATCAAGTGAGGTAGTAGTAAAATTATTGTAGTTGTGTAGTAGTTAAGGACTAGGATGAGATTAATTTGACCATAGTATCTGAGTGTAATGGTGAGTCACTTAGATAAATAGAAAAACAGTTGAGTGATGAGAAAGTAGTTAAGAGGAAATACTATGTTCAGTGAGCTAAGTACTGTTGGTATTACATAGTTAAGATAATGAGATGTTCGTGAAATGACAAAGGTCATTCATTGTGAGAAATAGGATAGATGAATGCCATGTGTTGAGAAGGTAACACATATATAATAAGTAGAACTAAGTTAATAATAATAGTGAGTTAAGTGAGTCGAGGCAATGTGAAGCACCTTTTGGATTGATCAATAGTGCGTCAAGTTACAACCGTTTAATCAGGAAGATTCTTCAAGGAACAGAAAATCTTGAAAGTTATGTCGACGACATTCTAGCGCATAATAAAGGATGGAGAGAACATTTGAAGACATTGGAGATATTTTTCGAAAGAGCGAGACAAGCGAATTTGACATTGAAGCCGAAGAAGTGTTCAATAGGATATGGAAAGATTGACTTTTTGGGACATACGTTGAACAAGGATGACATAAGTCCAAAGGAGAAATCAGTGGATAAAATAGTAGACATGCCACGTCCAAAGACAAAGAAACAAGTCAGGAGTTTTCTTGGAGCGATAAACTATTATCGGAAATTCATACCACACTGTGCGGAAATCATGGCACCGTTAAGTGACTTAACGAAGAAGATAGCACCTGGAATAGTAGAATGGAATGAAGAGCTGGAGGATAGCTTTACAAAGTTGAAGAACGAATTGGCAAAAGAACCAATTCTGAGACTTCCAAATTTAGAGAAGGATTTCATCCTACAAACTGATGCAAGTGGGAGTGGAATCGGATGTGTGATAATGCAGCAGTACGAGGGGACGAATCATCCCATAGCGTATGCGAGCAGGAAGCTGTTAGAGCGAGAGAGAAGATATTCTGTGGAAGAGAGAGAGTGCTTAGCAATCATGTGGGGTATAAGCAGGTTCGACCGATATCTTTGTGGAAAGACATTTACAATTGAGACAGACCATTGCGGATTGCAATATATGAAAGAGGGTCGAATGAAAAATGCAAGGGTGATGAGATGGAGTTTGGCACTCCAAAACTACTCCTTTAACATTAGATATATTAAAGGGTCCGAAAATGTTATGTCCGACTATTTAAGTAGAGGGATTGTGTAGTATAAGTTGAGATAAAGTAAATGAAGAAGTGTAAGCCAGTGAGTAAAGTGTATTAATTGTCATGTCGTGTATAGTAAGTGAATTAGTTTACTAGGTTAGTTTGTTAAGTAGGTGAGTTTGTTAAAGCCTGTAAACAGTCTTTTGAAGGAGGGGCATTTGTAGCGGTAGAATGCTTCTTATCAAACAAACCTATTAAATGATGCATTGTATAAGTATTAAATAGGTAAGAATTAAGCTAGACAATATGTGGCGTATTGTAGATTATAATTAATATTACTTGTGGCATTAAGTTAGATAATAATAATAGCGCTATAACAATTCTTGAATACGCGCTACATCAATTATTGAAATACAACGGAGGGCGGAAAGCAGCGTCAAACTTGAGCAGACGGCAACAACGGCAGACGATAAAGCTAGACAGCGAAAAGATGGCGAAGGAAGAAGACGTAGATTTCTGAGCGAGAACGGCCATTAGTCAAACGTGGCGTTCTCGTCGGTAATTCAGAAGATCTGACGGTGAATTGGGCGTGGAAGGCGACACGCTGTCGGCCTGTCCCACTGGTGAGACTATAAGTCCTTGGGAACAGAGATACCAGGGCGTGTCGAACGAAACTTTGCGAAGTTTGATGTGACACTTGCGAGTGAACTGCGATTCGACATCGGGAGAAGGTCGATTCGGAACTGCAATTGCGATTGGAGTTCGACGGCAGAAGAAAGGGGCGAAACGACAACAAGACGAGGTCGAAAGGACGTACAAGCGACGAGAAGCTACCGTTGCTTGTGAAGATTCAACGAGGCGGACGAAACTATATACAGAGTGCTGTGCCAGCTACAGCATTCTCCGTCTACACATCTACAGAAGAGAATTGGGAACGACGGCAAGCAAGAAGAAGGTGACCTTCCTTCCTCTTCGAACCTTCATTCCAATCCATACGAACTGAAGAACTTCTACATCTACGCTGGAGAAGTCCAACGTGGAAGATAAGAAACAAGCTATAATATTCTTAGATAATACGCCACAAATAAGTAGATAAGATTATTGATTGTATTTTACTGTTTGTAATTGTTTTATTATAATATAATCTTTAAACGAATCTCAGCTACATTTGTTTTAGGTCCTAGCTCATTCTAATATTGATCACCCGAAAGCCTCTGAGCATAAAGTTCCCTATTAAAACTAGATTTAAAACCCTAGATTTTGATGGTCGGTGACACCCCCCCCCCCCCCCCACTCACCTGACCTTAATTCCACCTTCAGTTAATTAGATGCATGTGCGAATTGCAATAATTCATCCCACCAAGTCGACAATAAAGTTATAGACGTTCAAACCGATGTTTACACTATATAACTGTTGCAATAACATGCATTACATACACACAATGAGTTCACTTTCACAGTTAGAACTTCACTTTTGCTTTTTCCTCCTTCCGTAATCGTAATTGTATAATCTCAAAATTTCTAAAGCGTCACTCGAAAGTCAAAAGCAGAACAACATCCTGTGCACGAGCGCTGCAGTGTCTGTATAAGTCAGAATGGTTGTCCAAAAGCGTATACCCCGAAGGAGGTTGTATAGTCCGGTTATAAAAGAATCAAAGGTGACTGGGTATAGTTGTTAAAGTGGGTCACGTGGGTGGTATTTGGGTTGAGAATTGGAAGGTGGAAGATGAGGTGATCCTAAGGATCTGATAACGCTTCCTCGTGCTGCAGCTAAGATCTCTTCGTTGTTGATTCTGTCTGTACAGTGTACACTTTGAATTTCACATTCTGTACAGTGTATACTGTATACACTTTGAATTTCAGCTGCACGAGCAGCACGACGCTTTCAACCTTCGATCCTACATGCTGGCATATTTACGTCATCTTATAACATTTTGCTAATAATAATAATAATAATAATATTATTATTATATATTATTATCATTGTTATTTTTACCGGAGGTATCTCAATCCCTCGGGATTTCAAAAAATTATCTGGAGACGTAAAAATTGCATTCTGGAACGGCTTACTTAACGGTCATTATTATATTATTAGGCTATTATGCCATCGAAATCGGATGCGTGTTCAGTGCTGCAGGTAGAAACGACAGGTGTGTATTATACACGAAGCCGTGCATGTGCACGACGATCAGGAGATTAATTATATATTGCGCAGTCTGTGTATACCTGGTCTGGGTAATCCTGCAGGTGCTGGAGGCACGCCTCTGGCTTCTGATGTTGATGAGGCATTGACATCTGTTGGCTCATAATCTTCTGCTGCCGCAGCCACCGCCGGTGTTGCTGCTGCTACTGCTGCTGGCGATGATGACGACGACGATGATGATGATGATGGTGATGATGTAGAAGCGACGGATGATAGAGTTCCGTCTTCTTTTTGCGTCACTTCACCTCTGACCAGTACTGCAAGGACGACGACTAAGACAGACATGACTGCAAGAAACGTCGTCGTCGTCATCATCGTCGTCGTTGTCGTCGTTGAACCTGGCTTCGCAGCCATTTCCTTCTTCTCGACGACCTACAACGTTCAGATGAATTAGAATAAAATCCGATTGATTGAAAAGACAATTCAACGTTGTTTCAACTCGTCTCCTTCTTCGTCTTCTTCTTCACCGGGCGACTATGGTCGTTAGTCTTATTCTTCGCTCTGTGCGGCTCCAACGCAGACGCGGCAACAAGCAAGAAGCCGTCTTCTCAGCTGCACTCTGCAGATGATCTGTCGACCTCATGGCGCTATATAATCCACTGAATCAAGCGAAGACGTCGTCAGACAAACGCAATGCACACGGGAACATTAAACACGTTTCGCATGTAGCCGTACATGAGAAAAGCAAACGACGCTGATGGCGGCGTCCCGATAACAAGGACGCGCGGACGTTGCGCCTCCGCCACCACCGCCTCCGCCACCGCCTCCGCCACCGCTGTCGTATGGGTGTCGCCTGCCAAGCCCAACGGCGCATCTGTCAATCACAGCCCTGCCGCCGCCACCACCACCTCACCTCCGCCGCCACCGCAAGCCACACGGCCGCCCGCCGCCGCTCAGGCGCTCGGGTGTTCGGTCGGCAGCCAGGTAGACAAACACACAGCGAGGTCTTTCAATTCAGTTATTTTGCCTGACCTACTCATACCTGTATTACACACGCACGCATGCACGCACGCACGTAAACGCACGTACACACGGTTACGCGCGCCGCGATGCAGGGAGCCACACTATCTCTCTCTCTCTCTCTCTCTCTCTATCTCTCTCTCCTCTCTCTCTGTCTTTCTGTCTCTCCTCTCTCTCTGTCTGTCTGTCTCTGTCTGTCTCTGTCTGTCTCTCTCTCCCTCTCTCTCCCCTCAATTCATATAAAATTATCGCCGGTTGTTTGCAGTCAGATATAATATCATCCATATAGATATAGATTCGTGCCATTTCACATGGACAGTGCGTCATGTGTGATTTGCCATAGCGTGGAGAAGCCAAACAGAATTGGCGTATACGATAAGGTGGAGTAAATTAAGGCTAGATATGCTATCTATAATCAGAGCCTAGAGTATATAGTAAGTAATCACTTAACAGCTGCATGGTCCCAATCTGATTAACTGATTTTTCGACTGACTTGCAACACAGACAGATCTAATCAATGATTAGCAATTTAGCACATCACCATAAACTGCAACACATCTCAATTAGATTCATTATCCAACCTTAAGATTTCTATGGTGTCATGACAATACTGTGGCAGGCGATCGAAATCTAATTGGCCAGGAAGCCAGTGAATGAATATGGTCACATGATCGGTGTAATCAAGTGGAGTGAGGCTAAGACCTGACTAAACCCGAACAACATCCGAAATATCAAATAAAGAACGGAAGAACCAGTTAGGAAACTAGGGCTGCCAACCGTCCCGGATTCACCGGGACAGTCCCGGAATCAACCCTGAGCGTCCCGTGTCCCGGATTGATCTCAAATTTGTACGATGATTTTTGCGTTCTACTCTCTATCAGACCTATAGGCCTACATTACATTGTTGGCTGAACATCCCGTGTTTAAGTTTTCAAAACTTTTCAAACCACTGACACTCGGTTTTCGCTTTTGCATATTCTGTCCATTTTTAATTATTTTTGAGAGAGTGCATGTTCAGCATTATGAAAGATGTGTTGTCTAACAATCGCAATTAGGCCTACCTAAGAGCACCGAGAGTTCACCGACCTTATTAAAGCAGAACTGGTGCTTAATATAAATTTTAGAATACATTGCTGATCTCTGTAACTTCGAGCCCAGTGTTCTGGAACTGCTTAAAGCACAGAAGTAGGCTAAGCTTACAAATTGAAGATAAATTCTGCTCTCCGGTCGCAGGTCTATGGGCCAACGATACGTATACGAACTTCCCTCAATTTGGGCCCATAAGTCTTACTCTGACAGGCCTAGCTGACTGGAGTTTGAAATTATGTATTCTTTAAGTTGATTCTTGTGTAAAATTTAGGCTACATGGCTTTTGACGATTTATCTGAAATTATTAAGAACTGTTAGTAGATTGTGTCGATCCTATATTGGGCTGACACAACTCTCACAACATATGTTACATTATGCGTTTCTGTGGATTGTGTAAATTGGTAATGGCACATCGAGTGAACGAAAGCGTCCGGGAATGGCAAAATCAAAAGTTGGCAGCCCTGTTGTAGGAAACATCGCCGACGGGAGTCTCGTCGTCGTCGTCGTCGTTGTGAAACAAGTGCTGCCAATGGGAGGGGGGTAGCTGTGGGTGCTTTGGGTGTTTGAACACCCCAGAAATGAAGTAATGAAGTCATGCATTCACTAACGCAATCATGATGTCGGGATCAAGGGATTTCATTTTCAAGTTCTTATTTCTATGCGACATTTTACAATTTAGATTAAATCTCCTTCTGAACCCCGTATAGTCTGTGTTTCAGTTGCTTGTCGGCTTGTTCATGGTCGAGTAAACACCCCCTTCAAATAAAATCCTGGCTACGACCTTGAGTGTTGCACTTGTTTCTGCAAAACGGTTGGGCAAGGGAGGGAGAGAAAGGGCGGAGGAGGGTGGCAGCTCATTTAATGGGGACAGCCATACTCCATTGTTTCATTATTCTGTTATAGTTTGTCTATTCATTCTATCGATTAGAAGGTTGTCGCCATCATCATCATCGTGTCGACCAGCATCATTATCATCATCATCCCGTGCTCCCATTGTGTTACCTCCGTCTGCTATAATTATAATTATATAAGACTCACTTCAGTATCCTCCCGTTGATCAAATCATCTGCAGACCTTAGACTCATAGCAATCCTTTGCTTCACTAGTTTACCTACAATAATAAAATAATTATTTTTGCTTATTTCTGGTTACATTCAGTCAAGCAATATTCTTTGTCATTTTTAAACAATAAATTTCTGTCAATTATCGTCATCGTAATCGTCATCGTAATCGTTATCGTCATCGTAATCGTCATCGTCATCGTAATCGTCATCTCCATCATAATCGTAATCGTAATCGTCATCGTAATCGTCTTCGTAATATCAAGATTTCTCCAACGCCTATATCACGAAGACGAAGTTAAGTTACGAAAACGCCCTGACTCACTGCAGTCGCTTAATCAAATCAAAATCGATGCGTGGGCTGCAGAGGTCAAGATCTAGAGAGTCATTCACTGAGTTAGGTGTGTACGTGTAGGCAGACAGAGAATCGGACGGCAACTAAGGTGGACGAGTGAGTTAGCGTTGAAATGGCGATTGAGGAGGGGGAAGACGAGGAGGAGGAATGAAGAGTTGATTTGTGATTTCTTCAATTGCTATATTCCTTCTGTCCGAAACACGACCTGTTGTTGGTCTTCTCTTCCAACTGAAATCTTCGATCATCCAGCGAGTGCATGTGTATATAGGCTACTCATTCTCAATTGGACTTTGATCCAATTGATCAACCGTCTGACCATGGGCGGAGACTTAGAGGGGAAGACAGAGGAAACGGTCCCCAATGTTTGTGGTGGGGGACCGTCCATTGTCATGTCCCTCCAATATTTAAGGATAGAAAAAAATAGTATCGTAAATTATTTTTACAGTGGTGAATTCGTTAATTCTGGCAATATTGCAAGATGTAAAGTCTATAAAGAAGAGTAGTTTAATAAACGACTAAAAAAGTCATCAGCTTTTTTGACAGGGAAAATTATATGTTTTCAGAAATTTTGGCCGAAGAAAATGGAAAATTTCGTCGGCGCCTCGGTGATCGTATTTCGGGCACCCCGAACTTCTTGACCAAGTCTCCGCCATGCATGCGTCTGACACATGCATCGTCATTAGTTAGTGAATGAATGAGTGAATAACGAAGACTTCTATAGCATCCATACAGGATCACTACTCTGAGTCTACTCAGGACTTAATACAACACCTTGTCTCTACTCTCCGATATCCATCTTAATCAGCAGACATTTGACTCTTGCTGTACAATCGCACCAAAACTGATCGCAGACGTTCTTTGTGTCTGGTTCGAAGCTTCAAAATTCGCTGCCAGGATTGTTGGTCATTTCTCTTACATCACCGAGTCTCGCGAATCAACCTCACAGCTTGCAATACTCTTCGTCGTTTAGTGATGACATCCTGGTTTCTGTCACATTGAGTTTCATCTATGCAAGTTTTTCTAATTGATGACAACTTCAAGCAAAGCTTTTCTTGAAGTGACTATATATAGATTGATGCTCATAGATTGAGTTATACAAATCATTATAAGATTGCTTTGGTTAGATAAGCAATTATTAGACCAAGCCTAATTTAATGTTAAAAGAAACGTGTCTATAGGTATATACGACGTGTTAAACACATGCTTGCGAATCTGACCTCCTGCCTTCGCTGCTGATAGGCCAACAAGTGAAGACGACGTTTCTCCAGATATCTCCATTGTGGCCAATTCCAGACATTCCAGGAAAGGAAATCATTCGCCCGTCAACCTTTGAGGTCGATGGAGATTTTAAGTCGATAATCGAATCGTCACAAAATCGTTCTAACAGCAGAATATCTGCAATAATTTGAATTGTAGCATTCAATTACAAAACTAACTGCGTCAGACATATAAAAATTAACAATAATCCATCTGGCCATGCACAATTGCACATTGCACACGCATGCTAAATACAACACAAAGCGGTTCCTGCAACAGATATGCAACACAACACAGAGCACAAATCATAAGGAAATAATATTTCCTTATGATTTGTGCTATAAAGGCAGAATGTCACAAATGTACAGACCTATATTATAGGTCTGTACATTTGTGATTGATCATTGAAGTCACAGGGAAAACAGTGCAACTTAACTCACATGCAAACAAAACTCTGTACGAAATCATCTTTGACTCACCCAGTAGTATATTGCGCGAATACTCACTATATATCAACCACCGATTTTATCCGCCCCGTCCCACCAAACATTAGTTCCTCTGTTTCAATTGTCTGTGCTCTGCTTAATGTCACCAGACAGCATTGGAAGTCAATATTTGCAAAGATATTCTTCATTCTAAAAGTCAGCTAAGGCCCTGCAGCTCATGCATGACCAGTTTTCGGCAGGACTCAGGACGTGTTAATCTTGAGCACATAATTATGACTTTGTTCCGCTTGATCAATTCTGCCTCTACAGAACAATTTGTTATTAGAACAATTGTTGCAATTAGAACAATTGTTATGTCAATTGTCTACCAGTTTATAACTCTATATGAATGGAATGCGCTTCCATTTCTAGAGTCTGAGACACAAAGACACACACACACACACACGCACACAGAAAGGCATAAAGCAAGCATTGGTTATACCGTTATAGTATACTACGTGGCTTCAAAGGTTGGCTCATAAGGTTGGCTTATAGAATTACACAAGACCTCAACACGTAAGCATGTGCGCTCTCTTGACATATTTAGCCTGTGCTAAATAACGTGTATCGCTTTAAAATATACGGCCCCCTCTCTTTCTTATAATATTCATTTTGATATATACATGTAAATGCTGTCTATGTAGAACCCCATATATATATATATATATATATATATATATATATATATTGTTTAACCTATAAGCATACATACGTACATAGATATTGCCTACGCGAGTATACACAAGGTTCGTATACAGCACAGAATACACATAATGCATAGAATTTAAATAGACCAAATCGCAGCCTGTAAGCATGTATGACACACAATCGCGAGGCAGATGTAATTATAATGACATTGATGTCATTGACAAAAGCAGTTGCCATGTTATGATGCATTAAAAATATCTTGTGATGTGACGACATCTAGCGAATGAACGGCTAAATAAGTCCCTCCATGCAGCCGCTTTGTTTGTTGCAAAGGACAATAATTCTAGTCTAGCTCTTCATGGACTAATATCGTCTACTGTTGAAAACGTAGATATCTTCTTACTAATTTAGCAGCAAAGCTGACATGTATGACACACATTCGCGAGGCAGATGTAATTATAATGACATTGATGTCGTTGACAAATGAGCAGTTGCCATGTTAGTTTTTGTTGTTCAGAAATGAAATGATTCAATATTCTGCTGTGAAAGCAGCAGGCATTAGGATTAGGAACTGCATGCACGTCACGTGGTCTCATCTAAGTTATAAGGTAGACCTATAGCCATTATTATACGAATCGTTAGAAATGATTCAAATGAAGCCCACTGTGTAGGCTACACGCCCAATCTTCCATGCAATTGCATAGCATCATAATACACTCGTTAGAACGATCGATGTATCCAAGGCCGTAGCCAGGAGGGGGGTGTTTTCTGGACCATAAATTTTTAGGTGAGTATAGCCTACGCTGCGGCCGAAAAACATCGATTTGGGCAGGCGAAATTTTATAATCATCGCCTGCTTGTCTGACCTTTGTCGTTCACTATTTTCCGCGATTTTCGACTATTTTCTGCTCGAAATTGCATTAGCATGGGCGCCCACAGAAATTTTTGCAGGAGCGGCAAAAAACAATGGGTATACAGTTTAATATTTTAGCAAATATCTTCAAATCAGAATATGAAGAACGAGTATGCTTTCTCAAAGTTTTCTAAATGTAAATTTCTCAATGTTACTCTGTGCATCGTTAGTGACATTTGCGAAAAGGTGCAAAGACGTTTGTCAAGAACCAAAAATAGTAGTACCTATATTTCACGTGACAATGCATTTGGAAAGTTAACAGAAACTGATGAGACGTGCAATTGTTTGAAATTCCGAAATCGAGTTTGCTATAAGAAATTGGACGACCTTCCTCCTCTCCCCCCCCCCCCCCCATGCATTAACGGGACTTTTCCGTTCGGTTTCAAATTTAGACGATCATCAATGCTTTCTTTGAATGACTCGTATTATTGCGACTGTATTATATTAGTGTGTGCTTTCTTCATCAAGATGTTCAGTCGGACCAACTAAAGACCAACTTCCAAATATTCATAATTCATCTTACAATAATTTATCAGATTGCAACCACTTTCGTTGACGCTTTACCGCCAGCATTGCCTTCTTATACCATCTTGAAATTGTCACCAATTCAATTCAACCGTATCCTTTCCATGGTTCGTTGAGTTTCATTCGTCCAGTCATGCGTGGCTTCAGCAAGAATTAAAAATCTATTTCCTTTCTAGATAGCCATGCACAATTTTGCACATCGCACACTTATCTGAAGCTTCTGACACATCTTTACTGATATTGAAAGACTTCTACATAAGCCCAATAGGGTGTCACACTAGGCTTATAATATTATTATCGATGCGTCTGATTCAGGATCATCGTACAATAATTCATTATTCTATTTCCATTATCATTGGGTATTGTCTTAAAGCCCCGATTTACTTACTGCAGAATAATTCATGCCGTTGTTCACGCTCATTCTCCATTATACTTCTGCTCTTGCATGGTCTTCTTGATTTATCGTCTACAGGAAACGTTCAGAAAGAAATGTAGGCTATAATACAATTATAATAAATATTATATCGTAACATTTCACCAATCAAAACATCATGCTTACAACCTATAAGCTTAATTCACACATGTAGATACATATGTAATAATAACGAAATGTAATGGAATTTCCAAAACTGCTGTAGGCCTAATGTCAACTTGTTGCATTTAAGTTGACTATGCGAAAAATTGGCACTAAAACATGAAATGTATACAAAAACTTGGCAGGACTTACAGTGTGGCTGGACAGTCATGAACGGCGTCCAGACACTTATTTTCAAATATCAATACCGTCCTGCCGCTTAATTGGACAACACAGCCTGCATGGAGAAGTGACGGGCGTCCAGTCACTTCTTTTTCTACACTTTAAGCACTGCAGCTTAGCACTTAATTTCTTGGCACTAATGATACTGATGGTAGGCAAAGTGAGCTTGAGAAATCAACAGAATCGTCTTAATTATATAGTTCTCAGATGACTTAACACAAGTCTAACCTTTGTTTGGAGATCTGCGCGCACTCCAATCATGCGTGGCCTCTGCAGGAGAAATGTTCGAACCTGCATGCTTCACACGTCGGCTGTTTTGAGATCATTTTCAAAGGAAGGCAGTCTGCTTTCGTGTCTTTTCAGGCGATCACTCACTTCACATCACCATAGAGCTAAGTAACAAATACAAAGAAGTTTTCAAATGAATCGACAGGCATTGAACGTATAGGAGTGCGGGGAAAACGTGCAGAGGCACCAGAGAGGTTACAAGCTATTTTTAAAAGTTTACACGAGTGCCGACAGGTTGTAGGCATACTCAAAAGACATTATATCTAGAAATAGGATCTCAACTCTGTCTTATAAAGTACAGCATTTAAGAGCTTCAGAGTACACGTTTTGGAGTAATGAATAATTTATAATTATGCGATTCGATAATTGTCAATAATTATAATTGTGTCATTTATTAAAATAGTAAATAATAGCCTATTATTATAATCACATAATCGTAAATTTGATTATGGTATATTATAACAATTCACGTGATGCAAAAATGTAGTTAGGCTAGTAGGCTATAGCTAAAAACTATTACCATTCTGTCAAAATTTTCTGTGGGCGGAAGTAATTTCTGGGGAACTTCCCTAGAAATGCCTTAAGATTGAGCATTGTTCTTCATGGTCGGCTTTTCCCCTACCGACGTGAGTTTTGGCTCTTTTCTGATTCCCCCTATTTTTTTAGTGGGCTCAAGCTGCGCCTACCGTGTATAGGGATAGAAGCCCCTGATTCGATTGACATCATCGTCGCAATGTGTAGGCCTACATCACGTGCATGGTTGTGCAACTGCGTGTGCGTCTCTGTATGGGGCTACGCTGGTGACATCTATCGAGTGACAACTTCAGTGTATCTCATGTCCAGCTTTAGACCTATACCTCATGCGCCAGTTATATTGGAAGGTAGGCTATGTAATTACAGAGATGCAAGTTTTCGCTGTTTGTCTGTTTCAGAGGCTGAACTCTAATTACTGTAAGTAGAGTTCAAGTGAAGAACACAAAGTGCAACTCAATAACTGGAATTCATGAGCCTCCGAAGCAACGACATCTATTTAGCATCGTAAGCTCATGAGTGTCGTTCGTATCGACATAATATAATGTTATAGACTATTCTAATTGCAGCAGAGGTAAGAGAACAGTTTAATATCTCTTTCGACGCAGTCCTACGTGCTAACTGTCGATTACGTGATGAAACCAGGTTCGAACCCGATTCGACTCACTTGCTATTGACCATCTTTTATATATGCTATAGATGTAGGTCATAGTCAGGGCTGTAATCAAGGGTATACGCGGGTAAACGGCGTATACTTACCTCCGGGAAAAAACGGCATCGTATATACTCAGCACGAAAAACCAGGGTAGACGCGGGTATACAGCGTATACTTACCTCACAAAGGGCGTGTGGGTATACGCACGAGAAAGGCAAAGGGCTATTTAGGTGTATTTTTCAAAAATTTCGGAGCGAATGACTAAAAAAAGGTCATCAGCTTTTTTCGGACCGGAAAATTGGGTAAATTTTTGGCCTGATCGATGACTAAAAAAAGGTCGTCAGGTTTTTTGGACGGGAAAATGGTGACATTTTTGGCCAAATGACAGCCGCCAGAAATCTTTTGCCCGAAAAAGGTAGGTTTTTCTCCCGGTCAGCGTGTAGTGTACTCACCTCAAAACTTACCAGTACAGCCCTGGTCATAGTAGATGGAAAAGCATATTAAAAACCACAGCGAGACTTGGAAACGCTACTAAAGAGTCTTAAATAAATAATACAGATCATGAATAAAACCCATTCTAATAAACGCAAATTATTATAAGTCTTTCAAGATTACCGGTAGCCTACCAACTTCAGCTCAATGACTATCAGTGATTATCAGGAACTTTACTTGCAATCGTTCTCTGCGTCGAAGAGCAGCACGTCAGCCATCTGATGAGACATCCTGGACCTGACATCCTCCCCGTCGACTTCGCCAGACATTTCCTGTGTCCATGAAAAAGAATAGGCTATGCATAGCATGCATACATTTACAGTTGAGAATAATTATGCATGGCTTCAGAAATTGCTTGTAATTATCATATTTTTGGTCTGCTATACAATCGATGAAAATCAAATTATGTAAATGCGTCATCGGCGCATCAATCATCGATATAATGTTCCAGTTCAACTTTTTTACCCCTTGATCTAATATCAATGACACCTGTACGGCCCGGACTACACTATAGGCTGATTCATTTCTCTGCATAATTATCCAACGAAAGGGTCAACGACCACTGCGCTCCGCAATTGGGGTTGCTTCCACACTTTCATGCAGCGCAGCAGCGGATATGTAATATTATTATGCACTTAGCCTAAATACTTTCTCTTACACTAAAATCTCCTCGTCCTGTAACAGTCTTCAACTGTACATCACAAAAAGCCGTCTGTTTCCTTTGACTGCTTTCAATCCCGTCTCAACGCAGTATGGTCATGGGTGTATATGATAATTTGTCATCTGTTAACTACGGATGACACGATATTGTTTAGAACTGTTTGTTGTGCATGAAAGAGAGAAATAGAGTGAATGAATGAATGAATGAGTGAATGGGGGAATGAGTGAATGAATGAATGAGCGAGTGCGTGAGGAAGTGAGTGAGTGAGTCAGAGAGTGAGTGAGTATGAGCGTGATTGAAAGAGTAGCTTTGCATGCCGTAAGCGAATTTCCGCATGAGGCATGCAAGTAAAGTTCAAATACAAAGCAAGATTATGCATTCGAATGATCAAATAGCTGAAACACAACGCGAAAGAAAGAAAGAATAAAAAGTATGCTATAACAAGCAATTTTTCCCGATTAATCGAGAAAGAAATTTAAGAAAATTAATTAGTTCAATATTATTAATGTTATTATTTTATATTATTAAACGAATCTGTAACGCGTTCAATGTCACACCGAAATGTGAATCTGAGGCTCAGGTAGTCAGCCGCCAGAGGAAGGTGCAGCTAGAGATCCATGCGCTTGAAAGCCAAGGAGAATAAGAATAGCACCGGTTTTCGGAGGAAAGAAGTGAATTTGAGCCACGAAGAGAGAGCGGAAGTCGATTCCAATCTCTAGGAGAAGAAGCATGGAACGCACGTACTGTTCTGTGTAGGGGTTCCAGCTAAAAGACTCTTACGATCAAACAGGCCAATCTAAATTTTATCCTGAACAGAGCAGGAAAGCATTCAAACCAAGTGTTGCACGCAACTTGGTAATTTGCAATAATTGAGTCAGAGAAATGTCGCATGTAGGCCCCTATAATTATTTCTGCCAATGTTGAATTGCTGCTATTGAATGTACGCTGGTGAAACATTGCAACGCATCGTATACGAAGTCAGCCGAACCTGAAGTCTTGATGCGTTGAGACATATTAAACGCTCAGCGTCATTCCAGCGTCGTCTGTTCCTTGGATCATGTACGGATGAAAAGTCTTGTTGGGAAGCAGCAGGGTGACAGAAAGAATTGTCTTATTGTTGAAAGTTTTGTTGGAGGTAGAGCACTAAGAGCAGCGACGATTGTCTGCGGTGTCTCCATGGTGGAGGGAGGAGTAGCCTAGAAGTGAGGCGAAAGATGGAAAAACTCATGAGAGCAAGAAACGGAGGAACGGATCGGAAGTGATGGTGAGAACGGCGATGGTGCATGATGAAGAGATGATTGTACAAGTTAAGAACAAGGCATCGTACATGCGTACATGCCTGCGTGTGCATGTGTGAGCAAGGGACATTAGACTAGAGTCAGCATTGTATACCGGTATCCAAAGAAAGCTGTTGAATTAACATTTACCTAATAATTGAATCGTTTATGATAATGGTCAGTTCAGACGGGGACACACAATCGAACCATTTCTTCGCCACTTAATTTATCACTGTTCTTTTTTGCTGTGTCTTTTCATTGGAACATGATCAACTTTCAAGTACGTATAGACCGTTTAATAGACGATTATTTCATCTAAGTTGCACTGCATCAAACGAGAACGTATATCGACTTGTCAAGAGCTTCTTTCCCTGCACGACCTTATCGTATAGTTGCTTAATAACCGTAGACTCTAGACTTCTAAAGCGCCACTCGAAAACCAAGTGCGCAGAGCACCAGCTGATTCACAAGCGCTGCGTCAAGTCAGAAAGGTCGTCCGAAGAAGACTTCAGAGGGAGCAGAGTATTTGTTTGGATGGATGTCGTTTAGATCGAGAAATGGAAGGCAAGCCATCACACGTGTCGGATTATATGAATTTTTGAACATGCAGGTGAGACCTCAGTTTCGAGAATTGACAGATCAATGGCTCTGATCCAGATGATGCTTGGCGATCGGCAATGATGGTGGAAGATCGGATAATTTTCGGAGTTCATGAGATCGATGGTTGAGAGATGGATATGCTGCTGCTGCTGTTGCAGTGTGAGAGGAACACGTGAGGACTGGAGATGAGTAGTGACCGAAGTCGAGAAAGATACTGAGTGATCGACCTAATTAGTTAAGACAAGAAAACATCAGAGAGAAATGATCTAAGTTCACCCTCCTGCCTGCACTTATCAAGTGCGCATATATAGGTAACTGCAGATGACTGTCCATCTGCATGGTCGTTGTAAGACACGACTGCATGGTCCGACGAGAGCGGGTCGTTGCAATTCACTGCATAAATATATCTACTTTCTTCACTTCTCTTCTTTCCACTATTTAACACTGCTCCAACTGAGGACCTGCTTAAACGTAAATCAACTGAGCACTTCTGAGCACATCTTCATCAGTGTGATTTAAATGTGGCATAGGCCTATACGAGATGGGCGCCCATAATCTTGAAGTCGTCTATATAATATTATTATATAGGGTCAAATAAACTCTTTCAACGTGATTGCAAACTACATTGCATTTCCTCCACTGAACCAAAATGGCATGCATCGTGGAGTTTATTCATAAATGTCGATACAAGTTCAGGCCAACATAATTCTATAGACTTCACAAATGCGGTGACTAGGTTTACGAACTTATTTATCGACTCATCTGATCATCTTCCTCATTCATATTCGTAGTAAATTCTCTCAGCTTCAATAAACTGTAGGTCTATAACCATAGGCGTTCGAGGCGGGACCCAGGGGGTGCAAATGCCCCCAAATTTCGGGTAAAACTGTTTTTCGGGCAAGCAGACCCAGGAAATGACTAAGAAAAAGGTCGTCAACTTTTCGGGAAAATTCGGGCAAGTCTATTTTTCGGGCAAGTAGACCGGGAAATAACTTTTTTAAAAAAGGTCGTCAACTTTTCGGGCAAGTCTGTTTTTTCGGGCAAGCAGACCGGAAAATGACTATAAAAAGGTCGTCAATTTTTTCTGGGAAAAAGTTGTATTTTCAACGAGATTTCAGGATTTTTCGGGCAGAAGTTAAATCCTTGCCCCCCCCCCAACTGCTGAAATCTCCCGTACGCCTATGCCTATAACAATGATTCCTATGAATTTTTTAATTCCATGTAAAAAAAACATAGGTCTAAATATGCACGCAGATGCCAAACGACTAAATGTTCCATAACAAATGTCTCTTCGCATTTACAAGACGATTATAAAAATTCTAGAGTTTCACCTTAGCTTACAGCCGTGATTAGGAACTGCACATGTAGTGCAGTGTCTATAAAGTTAGCCTACTCCGAATCAAAGATTCTCGAAATCCTTTGTAAGAAAATGTGGACTGCATAATGCATATGCTTCAGAAATAATATTTCGTAATATTATTACGAATAGGCTATGGTTTACGAAAATAATGAAAGCCAGAGGAAGTTTTCTCTCAAATCTCAACGAAATCTATTAGAGGAAGCCTGGGTAATTTCGGCCAATTTTCTTATTTTTGCAATAAATTGAAACGGGTTGACTGCTAAAATTAAACAAAATCACTACTAAATCAAGCCAGATAGGGACAATATACTGCAAGGTTACTTTTTAGGAATGAAGAGGACATTTGTTATAAAAATGTTATTTTTAAAGTGAATTTTTTGCCGGTTTTACTCCGGTATAGCCTACGAGGTGAATTCAGTCAACACGGTTAATTTGATCCTCATAACAAACCATGTGAGGTACGTGCACAAATTATTAGACGGTACCAAGGAGGGGCCAATATGAAGTAACGCAAAAGCTATAATTATTATTTGTTAAATACTGTTTTTGATATCTGGTCATTGGCAGTATTCAGAGGGTCATGGGCACTGGGCACCAGTGGGCAGGCCTGTTTATCGTATGCCTTCTCAATACCTCTATTGAAATCATGTTTATTTGCAAGGCACAAACTTCGTTTTAGAACTTATACTTGACAGAATTCTTGACAAGCTTAGCACCTTGCTATTGATGGAAATGATCTTCAGCAATCGTAGCTACTAGTTAAAAGTTATCCACATGCAAAACTTCAATCACCCCTCCCCTCAATATGTAGGTCTACGCAATAGTTATACAGATGGACCCTTAGCCTGCTATTTGCAAGACTTAATATCAAAATGGGAAGAGTAGGCCTATATCACACTGATTATGCCTTGCCTCTGAGTAAATTATGACCGTTTAGACCTATGAGCTGCAGTGTGATTAGAAAACCTATCGGCGACATTTTGGAGCGACTCAGCCCTTTTTGCAGCAATCATGATTTTAAAATGCGCATTATCTTTATTCACAACTTTTATTTTCTGTGGCGTTGTTCACTTTTTAGTGAGCATTGTCCACAATATTTAGGAATATCTGAACATTTGCATAGTGAGCTTCAGGAATATCACCGAAGACCCGATCGTGAGCGAGTCTTACAGCCTATAGCAGATCTAACCGCAGAAAGCAACATTGACAACAACATTAGTGCCATAGAATCCTATTCTTAAATAAAATTGTATAAAAATCTGTGTATCATGACTTATGTGATCATTAATTGTAATACACAAAAGTGTTGTGCGAAAACGTAGCAAGGCTAGGAATAGGCCCTATTTCTTTCGTTCAGAAGTGAGGACATTTATCGGTCCTCGAAATGATTCTAAACACTGGCTGATGTTCTTACCTTCAAATGTCCAGCATCGGGTGTCGTTAGGGTAAACAGATTCCAAAGAGAATTCCATGATAGTCCTATCGGAAGAATCGAGAATCTGCAGTAGACTCGTGTGACAGAGAGATAGGTTGACGTCACTCTCTCCTTCTCCATGTCTTCCCGTCTCAACCATCTTCATCTTGATAGTTTATGATCCAAACAGCATAAGAACGAAAGCTTTGCAATTCGATCAGACATCGAAATGCTGCGTGATCGGAAGCGACGATCCTTTTGGCCGTTCAGTCTATAACCGGACTATTTTTAGGATTGAATCATCACCCCTCCTCCGTCCATCACCCTCCATTCTTCGCTCTCCAGCATCGTCGGCCTATTATAATCGTCTGGAATTCGGCGAATGCGTAACCTCTTCACATTCTTTGTCAGTTGGGCGTTTCAAGAATGCCACCGAAAGACGCAAAGATCGACAACCGCTACCGACCGACGACGATCGTCGTCGTCGTCGTCGTCGCACTACAGTCACCGCCGACAAACGCCGACGCCGCCGACGCCGAAGCCCCGTCTCTCGTCCACTCGTATCGTAATCTTTGCGGCGGCGGTGGCGAGGACGGAGCTCGCTGACGAACTGTTGCGTCGGAATTTGCAACGCAACACACACACTGCGATCCCCTCCCTCTATCCTTCCTTCTCCCCCCACCACCACCCGCCACACGATCGACTACAGCTCACGGTGGCCTGCTCGACTTGGGTGCTAAGTTGTGTAATAATCACGCACATGAATTTATATACAATTTATATATAATTGTATTCGTCTGTCTATATACATACATGCCTATATATACATATATAGCCTATATATATTATAAAGAAACTGTCTAACTGGCTGTCTAACTGTTTAACTAGCAAGCGGTGTTGTTGTTGTTGTTGTTGTTGTTGTTGTTGTTGTTGTTGTTGTTGTTGTTGTTGCGTATATATTTGTTTGGATGTCGGTTGTTCCAATTATTTTTTCATGCATAGTAATCATCTGCCTCAGTTTAGTCCACCGCCATTACTATTTATCCGTCTTTTTTTATCATGTTCTCTTTGCGCCTTTAATTTCTCAGTGCTTTTCTTCCTCTAACTTTCCTTATAGGAAAGGCCCTAATTGAAGGCCTACACATATAGACCTTCATTTCTCATTTATCGTCCGCTAATGTCTTGGCCCTAACAACAGTTGCCCTAACAACAGTTGCGTGGCGATAAGTTTTCGCGTAAATATAAGAAATCTGCATATATAATAATAGTATCATGTTAGAGAGTACATTCTTTCTCAAACTGCAATCATACTTGCTTATACCTGTGCATAGACATCTGTATTTATATAGGCTATGCGTGTATAAACATATATACACGCACAGTCGCACACGTGTGCAGGTAGGCCTACATGTACACTTATAAATACTTATACATCTGTGTTTGATATCCTTAGTGTGTGAGGTGTCTACGTTTGTCTAAGTGGTCGACCGTACCGTGCGGTCCAGGACCGCTCTTCAAAGCCGTCGGCCGGTCGGTCGGTCGGTCTGTGTGGTGGTGGTGGTGGTGGTGGTGGTGGTGGTGGTGGTGGTGGTGGTGGTGGTGGTGGTGATAAACGGGCGTGGCTGCCTGCGCAATGAAGCAACGTTATAAGAGAATGCGAGACATGCGAATAATGCACAAAAACTCAGAGTCAACCCACTTCAGTTGGTGAACACACGTATGCACTTATAGCTACTTAAAGGCATTTCGCGTCGATCAATCCGCTCATGTCAAAGACTGTATACATGCACTCCCACTCAGCCTATAGACATACACTAACCTATTCGCTGTTGTTAAATATTGTATACTCAGAGAATTGCATATCTATCAATGAAGATGTAATTGCATATCTCGCTCTTGAGATGTGAATCAACAGCATCCAGACTTCATTAGTTCAATCAGCAAAGTTGGAATGCAGACGATGAGATATACAATGTTGAAGTGGTTTGAGTTTCAAATGTATACGAAAAGGTATTAACAGTGAAGGTATATAGAGACGAGGTGCAGTAAGCAGAATTATTATTATTCACAAGACGAGCATATCGAGTAGAACAATATGAGACTGATAATCGCATGATGTAATATTAGAACGAGAGAAAAGGCAAACTTGACAATCAACATCGGAAAGACAAAGACAATGGCATTTGGGAAAGAAGAAATAGATAATAATATCAAAGTTAGAGGAGAAAACATCGAAAATGTCACAGAATTCGTTTACTTAGGGAGCCTGCTAACGTCCGATAACAACTGCACGAAGGAGATAAGAAGAAGAATAAACAAAGCAAAAGGGATAATGCCGGGATTCAAGTCAACAACATTATGGAGGAGTAAAACAATGTCACATGGCATAATAAAGAAAAGAATACTAGAAACATGCGTATTCAGCACGGCATTGTATGCATGCGAAACCTGGACGCTAAAAAGGAGGACAAACAGAGGATACTAGCATTCGAAATGTACTGTTATAGGAGAATACTGCAGATAAACTGGACACAGAAAATAACTAACATAGAAGTGCAAAGAAGACTCAACAGCAAATCAGATATGGTAGAAACCATAATGAAAAGGAAACTGAAACTATTCGGACACATCCAAAGAATGAGTGACGATAGAAAGCTAAAGAGCATAATGACGGGAATCATGGAGGGAACGGGGAGAAGGGGAAGACCATGCAGAGAATGGTTGCAGGACATATAGAAGAGTGGTGTGGGATGAATGTGCAGGAGCTGACACACCAATTAAGCACGGGACAGGGATACATAGAAGAGAGCAGTCAAGTGCGCAGTGGACACCTACATGTTTGAAATATTTTGATGGAATCTGACCATCATGTGCATATATGAATTGTCTTTAAGCCTATAAAATTTCATTTCGATATTTTTACTTTTGGCCAAGATATTGGCCAGAATAATAATTAGATTAGTTTTTTTGCTACTTTTTGTTGAGTCGCGTTTTTTAAATCGTCAAAAAACGATGGGTGGCCTCACTAAAAGTGGTGTAACTTTTGTTGTGTTTGAAATATTTTGATGAAATCTGACCATCATGTGTAAATATGAATTGTCTTTAAGACTGTAAAATTTCGTTTCGAAATTGTGACTTTTGGAAAAAATATTGGCAAAAACCCTAGGGGGTCTTTTTTGGCGCACCCTGCATATACGTAGCGCTGATCAGTGCCAGTAGGCCTTCATCGACTTTACCAATTAAGTTACATGCTGTATAGGTCTACTATATTTTCACGGTGCGCTGTGGAAACATATCTAGTGTTAAGTTAAACCAGAATTATTTGAGGTTTACGAAGAAACAACATATATTATATATATATGTGTGTTATAGGCTATATTCGCTTATTAGGGGCCTACTCTTCTC
Source organism: Lumbricus terrestris (assembly GCA_949752735.1). Classification (NCBI taxonomy): domain Eukaryota; kingdom Metazoa; phylum Annelida; class Clitellata; order Crassiclitellata; family Lumbricidae; genus Lumbricus; species Lumbricus terrestris. The sequence continues at coordinate 21,307,951 of OX457040.1, forward strand.
AAACGGATTAGCACACTTCAACCCGGCGCAAACATTAAGCTTACCGGGTACAGAACAAGTCGACTTAGAAAGTGCACACACGAAAGGTTGCTCATCTAAATAAATCTCTTTTAATGGCTATAAAACAAACTGAACTTATGTCGTTTCAACTGAGTGAACAAAAACAGTTGAATTGATGCACATAAAAGTGTCTATAAAAATGTTTATCAGTTGTCAATTCAGAGTTATGGCCGCAACGTGACGCACACGCATCTTATCCTAACGCATGAGTTACTTCAGACAATTGATCGCGAGATGATGTAGATCTACCACACGGCTTTTATTTTGTGTAAAATAACAACAGATGGCGCCTGACGTGCAGCAATAAACGCATCAAAGAAGTAGACAGACTGACGGAAAGCTGCCTATAAAAGTCGCTGGAGAGATGGAGTTATCATCAGCCGAGTCCATTCGACTTCAACAGAAGAAGAAGAAGAAGACCCTTCAGCAGTTCTCTCATCTCCAGATTCAGAAGACGTCGTCATGAAGGTCGCTCTTCTTGCCGTCATCGTGGTCGTCCTCTCCCTCTCTCACGGGTCGGTTGCTCAGCTCGACACGGTGGGAAGCCTGCTGGGAAACCTTCTTGGAGGAGAAGGAGGCTAATTGCCGCTTCTCAACTCAGTCGCACAGATTGCAGGCGATCTCCTGAGCGGAAATGACCTGCTCGGTATTATAGTAGAGAAAACCGCGAATCAGGTCTTGATGCATGGTGATCAGTTCGTTGCTGGCGCCTGTTAAGGATGCACTTCAGCTCGTCTTTAACACCTCTGACTATGCCGACAAACAGTGCAGTGTGCTTGGCGTGAAGCTTGAAAGTTTAAATGCAATGCAGGTATTTACTCGAACTCACAGTCCATCAGCAACAATGCTTAACATCTCGTAATAATTTATCAACGGCAAAGCTTAATTTAACGCTATGAAAGGGGTTCAGTCGCGGGCTGCATTGAAGCTATGCGTATCAGATTATAGCTTCTTAACGAGTGCAACGTCAGGCCAGGCTACATAATTTATGCTTTGTGGGGAACAGCTAAATACGGTGGCCAGAAAAAGACTAAAGAGACTGGGGCAGTTTTTCGTCATGGTCAGGGAGATTTGAATGTTGAGAATGGTACGAATTCTTGATGAGTTGAGACTTCGCTTAGAGTGGAAACAATCCGTTGACAATAGATAGCGAAGACTGACGATGCACGTGATGACGGACGGACGTCGGGCGGTGAGGTTGGGAAAGCGATGCAGAACTTAGGGAGAGTCTGAGTTGAGAAACAGTATTTTACAATGATTTAATCGGTGAAAGAATTTGAGATGAACACTGACTTCAGAGACAAGAAGAGTTAGGTAACTTAGGTAGAAAGATGATAGAGCAGAGTCGGAGTGGCTGGTTTGTGAAGAGTTGACGAGGACATTTAATCAATTGGGTTGAGAGTGCTGTAAAATTTCATAGGCTATAGACTCTATTATGAGTAGGAAGTCGAGATGAATTTGATCTTGGATTCAGTGGCGTAGCCAGTTATTTTTTCATGGGGGGGGGCAGTGGGGTGGCAGCTTAAAATGATGGGGTGGCTACCGTTGGCAATTAAAGCGTGCATCGGCATCGGTATATTGCCATAGACTATGTATTTTTAGAGTTTGGATGTATAACAGTATTGGACATAATACGCAAGCAAGCCTCACTAGCTTGTCTGTCCCACAGTGCACTATAGGGGCCTCAGGCCCGCCGAGAGGGGGGGGCAGGGGGGGCAAATGCCCAGGGGCCCGGCGAATTTTAGGGGCCCGGAGGGGGCCCGGGCTATAGTGATTATAATATGTTTCATATGTTGATTACGGGCGGCGGGCCCCAACCTATAATCACTCATATTGCTTAGCCTATTGTTTGTGATTTATGTTGTTTTAAATAGAGCCTAATAGGCTATTACTGTTACACTGCTACAACTGTTTCAGTTTCAAGCAACTGTCCATTACCATAGTTATCAGTGCTTTGCAAAAGAACACGCTCACTTCCGTCTCAGAACGTTCTTTTGCTAAATTATGCGTTGTCAGATTTCAATCACAAGTGAACAAAAATCTAATGATAAATTTCTCTTGCAACGATGAAATATTCTATAAACACAAATCTGGAGCACAAAGACAAAAAGAAAAAGCTAATAAGTTTGAAAAGACAAAAGTTGGTAAGCTTATACAGTCGCACACTATTTCAAGTCAGAATCGAAAAAGCAGACAGGCATTTAGAGCCAGTAACAATAGGCCTGCTCCGATACAGCGGTTGCTTCTAGTGAATTAAACGTGACTGCTTGATGATCGTATAATTATAACTGAATGGATGAAAACTAAATTTGTGGTGTTAATATCTTAATTCCAAATGAAGACATTTTAAATAAGAATTATGAAAATGCTGAAATTATGGAAACTGTAAAGAGGCATTGTTTTGATGTTGGCACTCTGCCGCCAGGGCCCGCGTTTGGGCCTATACACCAGTGGCGTAGGCAAGGGGGGGGTTTCGGGGGTTAAAACCCCCCCATTGGCTCCGGAAAAAAGGTTTTTTAAGGTTATTTTTCCATTTAAGTAAGAAAAAATAGCAAAAAACAGGGTTTCCGACCATAAAACCCCCCCATGAAAAATTCCTGGCTACGCCACTGCTATACACAAACGATTAAGACGATTTAGGCTGCTACAAAGCTTAAAATAAACGGTCCTCCAAGACATTCGGACAATTTTCCAAACGATGAAGAAAGAGTATTTTAGAGGTGCATTTTTAGGTTCGCAGACAACTTGAGACAAGATGGATAACTACCAGTTTATTATAAGAGATATCGTTGCAGTTAAATCCAGAAAGGTTGCTTGCTGACTACCATACATGGGCGGAGTTTATCAGGAGCTAGGGGTGGGCTCCCCCAAGAAGACCCAGAGTCATTTTTTACCGTGTAAATGGTATCTTTTCTCGGATTTAAACCCCCACGCGAAACTTACGAATGATTAAAAAAAGGTCATCAACTTTGTTTGGCCGGGAAAATTTTTATTTTACTAAAAAAGGGCCATCAACTTTTTTCTCGGCGCGGCTCGTTTTCTGGACCGAGACTCGATCTGTCTCAACAAATTTAGCCCCTCCAAGAACGGAAACCAAACTCCGCCCATGCTACCATATTATTTGAAAATTAAATTCTTAACATTAAGAACTGATTAAATTCATAAATGCAAGCATCATACCCACACTATTGCTATTGTTTTGTTTTGTGTAAATTTGCTCAATAAGTCTATTGATAGTTTGGGGCCCGTAGCTGCTCAGTCCAGGGGCCCGGAATTTCTGTCGGCGGGCCTGGGGGCCTGTCCCACTTTCCCATCACCCACCCTATAAGAAATTGTACTGGAAGTTGTATAAAAAATAAAATAAGTCAGAAATTATATAACATTGTTTAATTCTTTATCACTCGTAAGAGTAAAAAGTAAAACAAACGCAGGGATTGGGGGGGGCAGCTGGGGGGCAGCCCTTTCATTTGGGGGGGGGGGCGGCTGCCCCCCTTGCCCCCCCGTAGTTACGCCACTGCTTGGATTTGTAGCCAGTGAAGTGATTTTTACGAAAAAGTCGTATTATTATGCTTCGCTTGGATGTCTAGGTGAGATATCGAGCAGGTGAATTTTGGATTAGACCAGGTTTACGTTTGGGTGGATTCATGGTTACCTACTAGAGTGGGGTAATCATCAAGCATGGAGCGTAGGCTACGACACAAATAGTTTCAACACTGAACAAATAGATCTAATTATCATAGGAGTGTGCTGTGCGAGGGTTCTCAAATGTGCTTAGAAAATTAAATATTTTTAATCTGTGCTTATGCTAAGATAGTAAGATTGATTACAGTTGAATAAAAATGATAAAACAACTGATGCGAAGTTATCACGTACGGTATAGTTGAATGAAACGCTCAGTGATTGGGTGATCAATGATTTCGCCATGCACAACAAATTGAGCTTCGTAGCAAATTTATCTTTCATTTTAAAATAGTCTTCAACACATTTCAATTAGGTAGGCTACATAGCCTATGAAATTAAAAAGCGGTCTACATGAAGATTAATTATATATTTACGGAGCAGCTTCAACACAAGGTAAAGTATTCGCTTTGGATTAAGGAACTACGCATCAGGCAACGACATTTTTTAGTCTATCTAAGTCACAATTCAAAACTTCTAATCGCTAAAATTTGACTTGCACCGTTGCACGTTAACTGGCTTGTCGAGTAATTATATCTGACGTTAGATTTCTGACTCTAATCAATTTTGCTTTTAGTTCCTGACACTTGGCGGTGGCTTGAGAGTAGTTGCGAAGGTTGACGTGAGTTGTCTGGGTCTACCGGTCCCAGCTCCAGCGGTTAGTTTCATTTAACGATTAATCCATCAATCTTACTAGTAGGCCCTATTCTCATTTGTTTCTACAATCTACAATAGATTAAGACAATTATAAACTTGTCTGCAGCTGTTGTGTGTAGATGTTTCAAGCCTGTTTCCTCTGGCAATAAATGACAACGTGTCAGCGTTTCAATAGGGACAACTCAAAAAGACTTCTCTCTCGTGTAAACCCGCGTCAGACAAATACGGAGCGGTCATTAAAAAACCGTCTCTCATTAATTTTAAGTGAACAGTCTGATACATTCAATGCATATTGAGCGAATATCTTGGTGAACAATTTGTTTTTTTGCATTTCAGCCATCGTGCCTTGTTGTGGCCGACGTCAACATCGATTTGACCAATCTGTTAGCTGTTACCGTCTACTGCAATTTCCTGCCTAACGAAATAAAATTAGCCTTACCTCTCGGAGGTCTACCAGGTCTACCGGGTCTACCAGGTGTGCCAGGTCTACCAAGTCTACCGGGTCTACCAGGTGTACCAGCTCTACCAGGTCTACCAAGTCTACCGGGTCTACCAGGGGTACCAGCTCTACCAGGTCTACCAAGTCTACCGAGTCTGCCAGCTCTACCCATACCTGTACCACCACTCCCTGTACCTATACCAGCACTACCTGTACCTATACCAGCACTACCTGTACCAATACCAGAACTACCTGTACCAATACCAGAACTACCTGTACCAATACCAGAACTACTTGTACCAATACCAGAACTACCTGTACCTATACCAGCACTACCTGTACCTCTACCAGCACTACCTGTACCTATTTAAGGACAGGCAATCGTACTTGACCTCTACTGAATACGTGTCCGATGACAGGAAACATTTGTCGCATGCTGTCTACGCTCATCGTAATTCTCTTTGACTTTCAAAACTATGTCGCTGGATCATCGCATCTATGATTATTACTATTGACCTCTTTCTAATAAGAGTCTGCAGTCGGAAGATATTTTGATCAATGTCATAATGTTGCAGATGTTGACGTCAAGTTGTAATTACTTAAAATACTTCGGTCTTGAAATAAAAGACATGCAGCAAATGCCTGGTTTACAGTATTTTATCGTATTTTATTAATTAGAAGGACAGGGCTTTCTTTGTAAACAAAGTCGTTCATGCTCAATCTCGATACAACCGAATAACTAACCTGGTCTATCATCACGTGATTCAGATGACTTCGCTCGGAGAAATAGCAAGGAAAGGATCCATTTGCAAGAGAATAGCTATATATGGAGGAAATAATCGCAAGTGTAACAGTGCTTTGTGTTTGGGCTATATATGGGAATTGTAGGCTAATTGTCGTTTTAACTATAGGCCTACTGTAAACTACACTGTGCCGGGTGTGCCCCGATGAATGCAGACCTTTAAAAAGTGCCCGCAACTCGGTCAAAACTGTTAGCATTTCCTGAAATTTTAAGAACAGCAACAGTAACCACTATCCATATTACCACCAAATTCTAACGCCGTTTGGAAATGTTGTTGAGTGTGTTAAGTTTATGACGTTTGAGATAATCATCACCATCATCATCATCATCATCATCATCATCATCATCATCATCATCATCATCATCATCATCATCATCATCATCATCATCATCAATGTTATCATCAATGTCCATGGGTTCATCGCCCGTAGTTGCTTGATGCTCTTTCGATCATCTCCTTCCAGTTATGAACTTAACATTGTTATATATCATAACCATTTTTTATATGTATTTATTTATTAGCCTATTAGGTTGTATAATTATAATAACGATGGCTAGCCTATAAGTTAGCGCAATAATTAGGTCTCTATTGTTAATAATTATACACCCTTTGCATATCTATAGGGCGCAAAGTTAATATTAATATAATGCGAAGTAGGCCTACCTATAGTTTCTTTAGTCACCGTTAGCCTAACGGCGTTAGGCTACCTCATAAAAGTATTTAGCTACTGGATGTAACTAATAACCTTTTCGAAAAGTAACTATCATGAGCCAAGGGCGGATACAAGAATTTTCGAAGGGGGGGCCAAAATTGTTGGTCTTGTGAGACAGGAGAAAATGTTTTTAGTCATCGGCCAATTTTCCGGGAAAAAATACCATTTCATCCGCCGAAAAAACTGATGACCTTTTTTTTTTTAGTCATCGACCAATTTTTCCGGGAAAAATACCATTTTTTTTAGTCATCGACCAATTTCTCGGGAAACATCCGCCGCTGAATCGATGGGGGGGGGGCCAAGTCCCGTGTGATTTTGTGATGGGGGGGGCCTGATGTCCTGTTTTTCTCTCCTGCTACATTTATTTAATGGCTTGTTGAAACCAAATGGGGGGGCCACGTCCCATGCAATTTTTAAATGGGGGGCCATGGCCGGATTGGCCCCCCCCCCTGGATCCGCCCCTGCATTAGTTCTCAAAAATTAGTAATGAGGCTAGTAACTAGTTGCAGTAGCTCCCGACTCTAAGACGACAAAAAGGACAGTTTTGAGTTTAATAAAAAATGTTTCAGTAATAACCCCAGGAAGTAGACGTAGCTCCTGTGGGAGTCCATTCAGACAACTGGGCCGATCACAGAAAATGCTCTATGCTGCATCGTTGCAGTTCGTGCGAATGGGACCAATACCAATCCCTTCTGTGCAGAATGAAGGGACGGTGGTCTTGGGTACTAGTAGAGCAACAATTTAAAGCTCTCGCAAGTAGTGTGTGGCAATTCCAAACTGGCATTGCCTAACTAGAGCAGAGATCCTAAATTCAATGCGCTGCCGAGTAGGAAGCCAGTGTAATGTCTCCAGCGTATAGCTGGACACATAATCAAATTTAGATGTCCAATTAAACGTGCTGCAGAGCGTAAGACTCTGTTTAAGCACATTATTCGATTGGATGGGAGGCCAGAGTAAAGTGACGAGCAATAGTCAAGACGGGAAGTAATGAAGGAATGGACTAGAGTGGTGACAGCACTAGATGTTAGTGAACGAGCAATTGTGTGAAGCTGACGCAGTTGATAGTAACAGTCTCGAGCAAGTCGGTGAATGTGAGGAGCAAATGTGAGCTGCTGGTCCAACAGGACACCAAGGTCACGGACCGTATTTGAATAATAATAATAATAATAATAATAATAAATAATAAATAATAATAATAATAATAATCATGATAATAATAATAATAGTAACAATAATAATAATAATAATAATTATTATTATAATTTATTATATATATATATTTATTTATTAGCTTATTAGATTGTATATAATAACAATGGCTATAGCCTATAGGCTAAGTTAGTTACCGATTAAAACAAAGGTCATCAGATTTTTCGCCGCCGATTTGGGACATTTCTGGGAAAACTCGGGACAAAGTCACAAAAGTTTCTGAGAAACGACAAAGCCACACTAGAAAAACTTCCTGGTTGTGCAGTTAAAAAATTCATTAAAAGCCCTGATTGGCACCGTCCCTCCCTAAGGAATGGACTTTCCCCCATCAGTTCGCCCGAGCTGGTAGTCTTTCCTCGGCTTTCTTTCGTATAAAAATGTGCCTTTTCTAGTTGTAACTTACAGTCTTAGGTTTATTATGTCAATTTATGTGCCGTTGGAGATATATGCACATAATAGCTAGAGCAAACTCAATAGCGATTTACAGGCTCCTTAATAAGATTTGTTTGTAGCATCGTGGTTAAGATTAATGAATGAACGTCGTCAAATCCGTCCCGGAAACTTTTCTATAGACCTATTATCCGCTTTGAGCTCAGCGGATGCATCGCTAGGTCTAGCCTACTCGTGTCTCGTTATTACACCGCACCTCGATAGTTGTACGCGGCTCAAGGATTATAATTTATAATACGCGCCTCAACGTAAAGGCTAATCTATCCAACTTGGCAGACAGCCAACAACTTCGTAAACAAACACGACCTTATTTAATATTAATGAAAGGGCGTGGCAACCGTTCTGGATATTTATAGCTAACGTCACCAGATAGACAACTCGGCGACTACACAATTCTGTCGTTCGATATCATTATGTAGAGCAAGTCCTCTGTTCCCTCAATTAATTATACTTGGAACTACCATCTATACAATTGTCTATAATGTATATTATATTGCTAACACTGTCTAGGCTTTAATTGTAGCACACAAAATAGCCTACATCGTTGAATCGACACATTGAAGACGTCCCATGGAATTGTATTCATCTGCAAGCTGCTTATTAATTTTATGCTTGAGCTCAACGAAATGGCATAGTCACGTGACTTCAGTTACTGCTCTCCTTGTCAGTGGCGTAACTACGGAAGGTCAGAGGGGGCAGCCGCCCCCCCAAATGAGAGGGCTGCCCCCAGCTGCCCCCCCCCCCAATCCCTGCGTTTGTTTTACTTATTACTTGTTACGAGTGATAAAGAATTAAAGAATGTTATATAATTTCTTACTTATTTTATTTTTTATACAACTTCCTGTACAACTTCTTAAAGGGTGGGTGATGAGAAAGTGGGACAGGCCACTATAATAGTGCACTGTGGGACAGACAAGCTAGTGAGGCTTGCATGCGTATTATGTCCAATAATGTAATACATACAAAATCTAAAAATACATAGTCTATGGCAATATACCGATGCCGATGCACGCTTTAATTGCCAACGGTAGCCACCCCATCATCTTAAGCTGCCACCCCACTGCCCCCCATGAAAAAATAACTGGCTACGCCACTGCTCCTTAATTATTGTATCTAGAATTCTAGATGCGTCTACCTAAAAGGCTCTACAGTCTACATCCAAGCAAACTTGCCACCATAATTTGCACACAGTCATCAATCAACTAGCCTAGATGACATATTATTTCATTTCTTAGGTCCTCTGTTATATGCCGGTATTCTTCTCACCGCATGCTATAGGGCTAGATTAAGTCTGTTTGCTGACATACAAAGGTGGAGATCTTGCAACAGAGCGCTCGAGATCATTCTTTCCACCAGAGATATCTGTTCAGAAGGCGAGCCTTGTACAAGAGCTTGGACATCATCGGCATAGAGATGACCCTTGGCCTGGTGCTTATAGAGAATAGATTATATTAGATTAGATACAATCCATAGGGGGGGCATAGGTTTAACCTAGGTGAGGAAATATAAGGCCAGCACATTGCCATTGTCGTGATTGAGAGGCCATAAGATTATTTTTTATTTTACTTTTACACGACTGCAGCAATAATAGGCCTAAATTGTGGGACAATTTGGTTAACGCAAACAGGCCTTTGCTCTTGAACGATGAAATCTCGAGTTCAACTCTATTCAATTTGAAGGCAAATTCCGCCTAGGCCTAAATTAATTTCAGCATGAAAACTGTTCCTTATAAAACCCAACATGCACACTTTAACACACAGCAGTTTGAGCTATCATTTAGTATTATTATCTGTTATTAAGAATCATTCTCTAAAATCTGGTATTATCATTATCATTCACGGTGCATCAAAAGTTAAGCGCTAAATAAAGTTATGTCTAAATGACATACTGTCTTGTCTAGCGCGTGGCTGTTATTCATTCTTGACGTTGTCGTTGTACTACGCTTATGAAATTTTACTCAAAACGTTTACTTTCTGTGGAGGTTAGACTTCGGGAAGATTTCGTCCGATATTCATGCGTGGCATCGACGAAACGATGCCAGTCAAACACCGAAAGATCGCTGTAATGGGGTTCCGAAGCGTCGGTTAGTAATCGTTGAAAGCGAAGTTTATTTGATAGGCGTGAGGCTGCTCGGAAGCGATATGGACAATCGCATCTGGTGGGGTCCGCTTCAATAACAAGTTCAGAATCACTTCGGATTATTATTAGCCGTGAATTTAAGTTTTTGTTATCTCACTTTTGTTGCTTTGGAATTCTGTTTCTCGCACCCTTCTTGAAGTGTAATGAAGCAGGTACCCTTTCTGTATTAGGGTGTGGCCTTCGACATGGCGTCGACTTTTCCTCAGCAAGTGTTTATCGAACGCCTACGCTGCACGCGCTGACCTTTCAGGCAAAGCTTATTGGAATAGGAAAACATGGCCTTAATTGCGTTGATGCAATTGGTTCATTATAATGACTTTACAAGCTGAGAAACAAGTCACGTTGTAGTGCATCATGGTGGGCGAACTAAATAGGTTAGCTCTAGGTTTGTTATAGCAATGTAAATATTCAGCACTTAGGATAGCGCTTAACACCACGAGGCACGAGTTAACTCTACTTTAAATATGCATCGGCTGTTGGCGTCGTGCTGGCAATCATTGCTGTCTCTGGTAATGAGATTGTGAGCCTGGGCTGGCCTGTCGATGCTTTTTTTACAGGGCTGACAATTAACAGTTTCTTTGCATCTTCATTCATTTTCTTTATGTTTCCAGAGTTGCTGTCTGTAATAAATTACAATGGCCGTATTTCCCATAATTTTTTAGGGCTGCAGCGTACGGGTAATAAATGGTACTGCGGTCAAATTTTATGACAGAACTGCCGCATGTCAAATTTATGATCCGGCTGCTGGGGTTTAATTTTCTATGGTGCTGCCGCCTACTGCTAAGAAATGATTATGCGGCCAAAATGTGTTAGCACAATTGAAGAAATTCATTTTTAATGGAGTGACAGGTGTGAAAATCTTATCCAAAGGCACAGATCAAAGAAACAGTGCAATTTGACTAAGTAAAAACTTCAAAAATTGTGTAAGCACTTAAGTTTCTGTATATAATTTTGCTGTCATGCAATTCTTCTGTGAAACTTGTAAATTCTTTGCCCTATCAAGTAGACATTTGGTTCAGTCATGACTAGTACACCCAGGCACTTTGATGTTTGTATGCGTACTTGTTATAGCGCCCCTTCAAGCTCTACTCTACTCAGAGGCGCTCCCGAATGCAGAGCGGACACTGCATCGGAGTTTCATGCCGAAGCGCTGAGCAATTGTGAGTGAAGGACTTGCCCAAGGTCCTTACGCGGCGAGGTGGATTCGAACCTCGAACCTTCCGGCTTCAAGGCAACGACGCCACCACGAGACCACCGTGCCCCACATGATGTGGTTATGCATGTCCTAGAGCTGCATGTTATGTCTGGACAATGAAAACTTACTATATTTTCCAGGTGTTTGTTTCATTTTATTAATTCATTCTGAGCATTTTTAAAGTGGCCCGTCAATAGCATCAAATAGCACTTCCAGTCAGCCATGACTAAAAGACTAGACTTGGCGCCTTCTAGATCTCTGCAGATTGAACCACAAGTAAAGAGCAGAGCTTCACTGGGAGGTCATTCCTGATGGTAGAGCTCACAACTGAAAAAGCATGGCGCTGCCTAATAGCAAAATGTTTGAGTTCACCAGTTCGTTATTTATCAGTGAATACTGGGAAAAATGAGTGTCCATTGATTGTGCTTTCCATTGCAGTCAGTCTAATTTTTAGTACAGCTCTGCAAACTCAACATTGAGCTTCGCTGTTGAAGCCATGCTAGGTGAAAAAATAGTTCTAGATCTGTCACAAAACTTGCATCACTCATGTTTGTTTTCTCCGCTGTTTGTTTGTAATTGACATTTGCACGTTGTGATCGATGTATGTTAAATGTGCATATTTTGGATGCAGTAATGGGAGAATAACTAAACTCAGAGTTTGGCAGACTATTGTCCTGGTGCTCTCGTAATATTTTGATTTGAGCTGCATATCATCATGTCGTGTGTCATACGTGATTGAGGGAACCACCTGCAGCCTACGTTGAATCATCTCCAATGCAGAGTTACTGTACTGCATCACGTATCCAGCTAATAGCAGACCTAGAATTTGTTAAAATTTTGCTAGTTTCCGTGCAACGACAAAACTAACTTATTATCATGAAGCAGAAGTTCATCTAAGAACCAGGTATTCTTGTATCAGAGAAACGTTTTGCTGCAATTGTTTATTTGTGATTTGCTTCATCAAAATTTTTGATTGCTTCATTGTCATCATTTTTATCATCTCGATCACCAATACTAGTTGCAGCTGATGCAGCAGCTTACCCTTCGGTGCCATCATTCACTTCTATAAGAGATCTGAAATGAAAGCGTTTATTTTTGTTTAGCCCATGCAATATAAAAGTTTTAAAGTTAGAACCTTTAGCTGGGGTGCGGTATCAACTCACAGTTGTTTGTCTTCTTGTTGAATTGTTGAATTCCTGTGTTGACCTGTGTTGACCTTTGTTATCCTAAGTTGCCTTTATTTCCATTCAGATAGTTAAATGCTTACAAAACGGATGGTGCAAGAGTTGTGGATTACTGTTGGTCAGAGTGATTGAGTTAAGGACATTATAGTTTTGTTGTCGTTATTGCAAATGCAACAAATTCTATGGCATTGCCAGTAGCAAGTTTTATGTCATGATTGATTGTCACTGATATCAGATTCTGTTTATTTAACCCACAAGGCATGAACTTTGGAGCTGTCTGCACTTTTAATTCTGTTGGTGGCTAGAGCATTTTGTTTGATGGTTTTGGTTTATCAATACTACTGAAAAGTTATATGATCAGATAGTGGTTTAGATGCAAAGTCTGCTTACCGTAATTGCCTGTTTGACCAGTTCTGACATTCCAGACCAGTTCTCAGTGCACTGGCAATGTGTACTTGTCACAGCTTGTCACAGACTGATTAAGAAGACGAAGCTGTGGTGCTTGCAGTTGATTTGTATGCATGCATGAAATTCTCAGATTACATGTCTTCATTTGTTCCGCATTGTTTGTCTGCAATGAATAAATTGGACAGCAGTGGGTGGTGCATCTTTTATTTTTGTCCCTATAATATCTAAAAGGTGCAGATATACCTGTAAAAAATTAATATTGATAGAATTTCTCTGACTTGTTGAAGGAAACCCCTTTTGTACTTCTAAATACTGAAGCATATGTACATGATCTCTTTTACTTTTGTAGGAAAGTTACTTTCATTGAACAGAAACAAGCAAGCAGAAACCAATAGGAATTTGTTAATAGATTTGCGGAACAGGTTGTTTTATTTCGTGGTGCCACTGTGGTCTAGACTAGATAATTTGATGTATAACTGTGTTTATGTTGGTGCCACTGTTAATGGGTATTCCACTGTTTTGATGGTGTTCTGTTGCTTGCTTTTCTTTAATACTGCTAGTCATCAATGTTCTTTGTTTTTATTACCATTTACATGCTGTTGTTGATAGTTGATATTAAAGAGTGTTATTTATAGCCAGTACTAATTCTTATCTATGAGGAACTTATATATGAATTAATTTGCATTCACTTGTGTTAACAAATATAAGGACAAGAAAAGATGTGTAAAACTGGAGATGATACCTACAGGAGGACAGTTGTCTCATCTGTGAAAGACAAGATTCAGGATTTTTTACAGATGCCATATGTGACCCACCATGGCAAAGGCAGGCTCTTGTCATCAGAAATCAAAATTTACTTTATTCTTCAACAAGATTCTCCTCTGTGAAACCTTTCAAATGATGTTTTGTTTATTTGTGATGTTTCTAACTGGAGTTACTATATGCGCTTTTAAAGTTTAGCAGTGACAGAAACAACATTGGGAGAAAAGCGCATTCACAAGAGGTCACATGATGAGCTTGACAACACAAAGGCTGTTTTATGGTCCTTAAATGTTCATCCTATCTAGGTTAATTTATTTTCTACCAATCCTGAGGATAGTTTCACTATATAGATGTAGAGCAGATCTTGACCTTTCCAACCATATTTAACATTGATGGTTTCGCACGAGGCGACTCCAAATGCTTCCCTTTGAAAAATGGTCACTTCATGTTTATTTGCTCTATTCTTATACTCTATGCCAATTAAATCTCTTGCTTTTATGGTTAAATAAATAATTAATTTTAAGGTTCTTCTTGGTAGGGGAGAACAGGCACCCTTGATCCTGATGCACCCTTGATCCTTTGACGTTTTCTCTGAAATTACTTACTTACTTGACTGTGGCAGGGCACCAGACTATGTATAATAATGATCATTTGCATGTGGCTGCGTTTTTGGCTTTCATTATTACTTTGTTTACCTTCTATAGCTGTCACATGATTTCATAGCCGAAAATTGTAGTTTTTCGTTCATCTAACGAATCTCATAAAATGGAACTTACTTCAAATCTCGTCATCTGCGTTACATATATTGGGACAGAAAATAGTATTCTTACCATACAGATATATTTTTGGCGATGATAAAGTTTTAGTATTTTTTGTGAAAAGACTATGGTGAGGCACCCTTGATCCTAGCATGCATGTGCACCCATGATCCCCAGGTTAATGGTGCGCACGTGACGAATTATGAATACAAAGATAACCTAATTAATCTTTGCGCGCGCCATAAGCTTCATTTCTTGAAAATAAATCATTATATCGCATATGAATTTGTTATAAACAATTTGCAATTTATTGTAGGCAGTGTTCAGATATATTTACGGGTCAATCTTTCCTAAGCTCTGTGGAGGACCATGATCTACAGCATAGCCATAGGATCACAGTTGACTGCAAACAGTAATTTTAATCTGTCTGCCCATGAGCTTGTTGACTTAATGAAGCAATATTTTTTCAATTATAGGAAATTTTAAAATAAAACATTATGAAGAGTCTGGATCGTGAAAGATTCTAAACAACCCCATTGTTGGCACCCTATGGGTGATTTTTTCCTGATTGAGCTAAATCATGGAACTCGTGTCATATTTTACATTATAAGGCCCCTACATGTATTTACGCCTTTCTGTTCAATGCAAAACTGCATAAAGTTTGACAAAATTGCTATTTTAGCAAATTATCCTAAATCAGGTTTTTATTCACATTGCCATGTATAGGCCAATTTTAAGTTTGCCTAATTCATTAAAAAAAATTGTATAAAGTTTTACCCAAAAGCTAGAGTTAATGCAAGATTTGTGTTCTGATTGTCAATTCTACCCTCACTTTTGTTATTTTCATTAAAATAGCCTGTTTTATAGTATGTTTCAACATAGCAGATCAAGGGTTCCTACATAGGATCAAGGGTGCCAATATAGGGGATCAAGGGTGCCAACCTGTGGGCACCCTTGATCTCTTTTGGGTACCTCGACTAAATCTGTAATATCTTTTGTCAATGAAATTTATTTAGAGGATTAAATATCTTGGATGATGCGCAACTTAATTCTCTATCAAATGATACCTTAAAATATTTACTAAAACTTATATATTCACTTAAATTCAGAAAAATCTAAAAAGAGGATCAAGGGTGCCTGTTCTCCCCTACATATAATTTTTTAAGATATTTTCATGCTTGAATTTTGTGAAAGCAGTTTGCATATAAGAGCCCAAATTTGTAGTTTGTGGTTTGTTTCTAGTAAATTAACATTGTTGACAAGTGCCTAGTTTATGGATGGGGATCACATATATGCATAACATGAAGATTATAAACTCTCCCTTAATCCCTTCTCACTTCAATGAATTGTAAAATATTATCAACACATCAGAAACTAAAAAAATCAGACAATTTTGTTAAATTTTAGAGGTTATTACTCTCAATGGATTAAGGTCAACACTACTAGGATTAAGCCTTTATTTCTATATAATAAGCAGGTACTATGCAGACAGCACTTCCAAGGGCTTTGCAAGACCAGCCATAAAACTGGGTCGCTGAACCTAGGTTATTTGCTGTACATTTGTACAATGAATTGAATGGCCTATAGAATTTTAACTGCATGTGATGCTGACTGACTTGGAATGATTTGCCCTGAGCAACATGTCATTGATACAACCAAAATACTTCAATGCCCCTACATTACTAATCCATAATCATTTAAAGTAAAATTTCTACACTTGGTTTCATTATAATTTATGCCAACCTAATTATTTGTGATTTTTGCATGTACTTTCATTTCGATCTTGATAACCTCGCCATGCACATGTCAACCATGATCTGAAGGTCACCTAAGGATCCTCATCATGATCAGTTCCTGGCGTCACCTATTTGGAGGGGGTAGTGAGTACAGATATTTGATTTCCATTGTCCTTGGTCTATGCTCCCCTTAGTGTTGGTTAAAGTGATATTATGCCTTCAGTTTTATAATATTATTCTCTAATTCAGCCTTGTCATGGTAGGCCTTTGTTTCTTTTCCTTTTAAACTTGCATGTATTGCACTGTATGGGATTTGGTCACCATAGGGCATCGGTACTAAATGAGATCATCAGCACTCACCATACAGCCTAAGACAACTTGGCATTCAGGTCTGATTAACTGATGTAATTAACAACATCGTTGACTTATAAAAAAACTAATGGCATCTATAGCTCTGTGTAGTCCACACAACTCTTGCAACTGATGAGAATGCATGTTCCTACTGAACCACTGCACCGCAAGATGCACCAGTTTGACAGTTTACCTAATAATTCACATAGGAAAATCCTAGCAATTAGTTGAGAGAGAAGGAAAGATGAAGATAAGCAAGAATAAGCGGATTAGTCTCCTGTTGAGACCAGAATGAAATTAGGGACTTGGACACAAACTGGGAAGTGAAATTCTTGAAGCTTTTCAAGGACCATTGAGAAGAATTCACTGTTCGTGTGCCAGGCAGATCAAGAGCGAAAATAATCTTTGATCAAATGCAATGTGTGTTGGTATGCAAGTGAGCCAGGAGTAGGCAGGAGTAGGGGTTGGCTGATGTAGCTGTACATACCTTGTTATGACATACCTGAAACTGCATTCTTTGCTCAATGGCAAGCCAGTGTGGGTGTGAGATGTTTATTTCAAAGTACCGGTATTATGGCTCTGGCTGGTAATTTCTACCGTTTTAGCTTCTGCCAGTGTCATTTTCAGTGCAACCATTTGCTAGAAACCAGGATATGTGCGCATAAAATGAAGTGGACTTGAGGCATGTGAGATTTGAAGTGAACCTCATCTATTTAATATGTTTTATCAACATATTAAGTTTACTCATGATGATGATGACGATGATTTTGAAAGGTACATTTGCTTAATGGCTGGGAAGAGGTCAGTGCCACTCGCACTTAACCCTTTACCCATTCATTTTTAAATTTTAAGCCCGTTTTCAGCGGATATTCTCGGGGCAAACGGGTAAAGGATTAACTGATATGCCGCTTGGGATCATTTTACCAGCCATAACATGAACTATTACTTCATAACATAGACTGGTACTTCATAACATGGATTAGTGCCTCATAACATGGACTGGTACTTCATAGCATGGACTGGTGCTTCATAACATGAACTGGTACTTCATAACATGGACTGGTACTTCATAACATGGACTAGTGCCTCATAACATAGACTGGTACTTCATAGCATGAACTGGTACTTCATAGCATGGACTGGTACTTTATAGCATGGACTGGTGCTTCATAACATGAATTGGTACTTCAAAACATGGACTGGTACTTTATAACATGGGTGGGTACTTCATAACAGGGACAGGTACTTTGTAACATGGACTGGTACTTCATAATATGGACTGGTGCTTTTGAGCTGCAGGTTTTACACATGACTTGTTATGTAATTAAAATTTAGATTTTGTATTTTTGTTGCTGTTCATAGCAACTATAGTTTGTTTACTGTTACATGTTCAAAACTGTTTGTTATGTATGAACACCATTGATTATCTAATTTTTAGGTTTATATTTATACGTTTTATGTGAATACGATCAAAATTGTGATTCTGTTTATCATTCTGCAGTTTGGTTTCTAATCTGTTGTGTGGTGGTACCAAGCCACAGATGACAGTTTGAGTAGCAACTGATCAACGGGAGGCGATGTGGGAGAGAGCAACAGCAGACCGCTGCAGCAGCAGACCAATCGATTTTCATGATGTTTCCAATGAGTTTGTTGTTGGCAATGCACACAAAGGATATTGTTGTTGCAGTTACTTTGAACTTGATAGATGAGAGATCATTTATTTGATAAAAGCTGTCAGTTGTTTCTACTGTGGTGTATGTGGGTCTATTCATGATGCTCTGGCATTCTACATTCTCTGGTCTGAATTGAGGTAAAATGTTTGCTATGTGAACCAATTTGATTGCCAAATTATCTTCAGTTTGTTACATTTCAGCTCCGTTGTTTGTTTGTTATGATAAATTTAATGTGTCTTTCCATCACGTGATGTTCATTTCCTGTGTGGTTTCGCTTTGTTGATGGAAAGAGTTTTCATTAGCTCCAGGTTGTTTGTTGTGCAGGACGGAATGTTGTGGGTCTTGTGCCTCTGTCTTCTTTTGTCTTCCCACCAATGTCTCTCCAGTCATCTCACAAAGTTTGCATTGAATTACCTCGTGATGCATGTCTTGGAATTTTATATTTTTAGCTGCAGGGTTTTTAAACGCATTTTTGTAGTTTATATTTATAAGACGGGAATTACGCTTAGGTATTGAAATTAATTAGTGACAGATCTGTGCCAATTATTAAAACTCTGCTTTTTCTTGTTCATATTTCAGGACTACAGCTCTTTATGTTAGTTAAGCTAGGCTATTATATTATGTAAGTACTATTGAACTTTGGTGTAGTGCCTCTAAGAAAGAGCCTCAAGATTGTGATATTTCATCATGTCATCAACAACTCAGTAGTTCTCACATGTGGAGACTGAGAACAGTTTGAGAAGTCTATAGAGTTTCAGTTGGCTGTAAAGACAGGGAAACGGTGTTCCCATGCTGATCTGTAAATTCACATGTGATGTTATGTGTAATTCATTTGACTCCAGTGATTATATCAGAGGTCAACACACAGAGTAGGACTGACTGGCTGACAATGTAAGACAAGCAGACACAGCAATATAGAAAGAGAGCTTGTTCTCTTTGTAGTTGATAATCCCACTTCACACAAGCATATGTTCTTTGCTTAGCACTTAGCTGCTGTGAGATTCCTTTGAGTCAATGATGGAGATTAGCTTATTTCTCATCAGCTTTTTCTTCTGGGTTATATGTGTTGCCAGGACCGACCGTGTTAATTGTTAGAAATTTATATTTCTATATTTCTTGCTGCTTGTCATTTAATCTAAATATTATTACCAGAAGAGACAGAAAGTTCATTTCAGTGCATTTCTATTACTGAATCTGCAAGAATAGTTATATAATTGGTGACAGTGACAGAGATTCTTGTTCATACCACAGTCCACATTTGATTGGCCACTATGATGTCAAACAGCAGATTCAGAGCTGCCATTTATTCAACTGCTTCCTGTTGATCGTTATGGACAGTGAAGGTGTTCTGAATGGGTTTGGATATTAATACAGGTGGAACAATTTTCACTTGGAGTGCCATGGAACATTTTGGGCACGATGCTACTGTGTCAGTTGCTCAACTACATTACAATGTCATGTGCTGATGTGAATGCACTTCCACCATCGGATCACTCCACCTTGTAGTCTGGAAGTCTTCCTCATTTCTTCACTCATATCTTACCCTTCCTCTCAGGGTTTGATCGCATCAATGGGAGAACTTATCAAGCCTCTTGTTGAGAGAAATGCTTTATAAATGGTCATACAAAATTGAGAGGACTAGACCATGGTATTATCAGACTTATTCTCTATCAACAGTTCATTATGGTCCTAAGGTTGATGATCATTCTGGTGGAATCAAATATGGTGGCAGCAACATAGTTTCAGCAGTCTTCCTTTAGCATGTGTGTCACATGGTTTGACATTGAATTCTCAGTATCACAGGGAATCCAAGGTGTGAATCCAAGGTGTGAAACCAAAGTGTGAAACCAGGGTGTGAAACCAAAGTGTGAATCCAAGGTGTGAAACCAAAGTGTGAAACACCCAGTGTTCATCTGGTTTACTATGCCATCTGAGGCTATGAAAAGCAGAGGCAATGTCAATCAAAGGTCATGCAGAATTAGGCAGAGGTAGGTCCTGCATGCATTCTGCACATGGTAGCACTGCATGATGCAAGGGATCCTATATAATGGCCTCTTTGTCCAGAGGTCTTTGCTCCTCACACGGTGAAGCCGATTCTTGTGATCCATAAAATATGTTAGAAATGATACGGATCTCAAGGGTACTAGTTTACTTTTGAGTCAGACAATCTCAAGGTTCATTGATATGCTGTAGACAGGATCTGGTTTAAGGTCCTAATCATTAATAAAAGAGATGCATGTGCACGATACATTTCTACACACATCTGTTCTAGATATGGATGTACAATTGTACATGTGTTGTATGAATGAATTTTATATTCAACATGTTTCTGTATGGGTGTATATATGTATGTATATGCACAATTGCACATACATATATTATATTACAGGAGCATGCTGATTGATGTGTACATAAGAGCTGATTAGATATGTTGGACACTGGGACAGCCTCCTTATGATGTTGATTAAAGTTCATGGCCAATGTAATTAGGTAATTCAAATTTCAGTGTTTAAATTAGAGTAGAATTTCTATTGTGGACATCTTTTAGACCGTTTATCAGCATTTAACTGTTCATTTACCCTTTATGAGTTAAGAGCGTGTGTGGCCTTTTACACTGTAGACCACAGCATTCTTTTACATCCTCTTGAACGATTATTAATATAATTATCATGGTAGCCTGGTTAAGTTTACTATGGACTGACTCACTCAGACAGAGATTGTTTTTGTTCGTCCCAGTCAGACGAGTGTCCATGATTTTGATTGATCTACCACAGGATTCTTCCCTTCTATAGACCTCCTCTACTACTCTATAATATCATCTACATTGCTGATTAATTACGCTTTAAAACTCATTCATGATCGTTAGTTGTTATGGCTCATCAGTTTGCTGATGATACTGTTCATGAAGATATGGGGCAAATATCCTTAGAGGAGCAAATGTTCGTATCATCAGAGGTGCTTGGCGCCTGAATGAGCTATCCATCAACCTTGGGCAGTTTTCAAACATGAACTTGTCTGTTGAACATTGTCTTTTTCTCCATTACTGGGTGATCTGGGTGTGAACTAGGATCAAGAACATGTGACGAATCTGTATAGAATGTGCTTCCTATCATTTGAACCAGATTTTAACAGTACATGACTGACTTTAAACTTAAGCTACTACTCCTGATTTGTGCATATTATGCAGTCTCAGGGTTGAAGACTTTGTTATGTCATTTATTTGCAGGCATTGCTTCTTCCTGCATTGACCAAAGTTCGATTTTGTTTTAATGCTACCACTGAGCATATCAGTGGTATGTCTACTTGTCTAGGTTTCGATATAGGTAATTATCTACTACTATTGTCTAGTTTACATGTGAAGGACATACACTGGTTTCTCATACAGATATGCGCAGAGTTTAGGAGGATCTGAATGCTTAAATGCAAACTAGGTGATTGTCTGGCAGACTGTGCTCAATGTTAGGAGCTATACTTCTTGGTCTGTCTGCCGCAATTGCTGGTCACAGATTTCTGTCTTCATAATATTATGCTCAAAGTGACCTGATGACCTACTGGCTTGAACTTCTGCAGCATTTTATAGACGTTTTGCTGAGCATTGTCTTTATGGAATATGCTGCTTGATGACAGACGAGGCGTGGCATGTGCAAACAATTTGCCCACTGGGTTCATTGCATGGAGTTGAACCCTTAATCATATTTATATGATAGGGTTTTACCTTGTGACCTCTTTGCTAGACACATGCTTCCACTGAATCTATAGGGGATATTTAAATACATGAGATTGCAGCAATATTGTCGTTGCCTGTTGTTTTTCATTTTGCGTGCACTTCAGCTTGATTGATTCATTTCGTGTTCCATAGACAATAGACATACTCGAAGAAGACTGGAGTGTGTTCACCTGCCCATATTATATGCAGTGTGCTTAACCCTACATTACAGTCGGCAATTGACTGCATGACAGTCATACATGTGTCTATAAGTTGTTATTGTGTCATGTGTACCATGCACCTTTGGAACAGATCATGTGAGGCAAGTGAGGTCCGTTGTTGGGCAATTATACATTTGAGAAAAGAGTGTAGACCTGTAGAGGGATGGCAGGGTGCTTGATGGCATATTGGTAATTATTTGAAGTCCTGTCAGTCAAGACACCAGAGTTCATATCCCACCAGGGCAGAGATTTGGTGACATTGGGATTCTGTTCTGTTATACTGAATATGCAGTTATACTCTGACCAGACACTGTTGATGGGAAGCTGGGAAAGCAAGGGGGAGGACTGGCCAACCACCCTCATATGCTAAGGCTAAGAGAATTGTGCAGAATAGAGCCTTTTCTGCCATCGGCCCAGTTGTCTGGAATGGGCTCACACAATAGCTACGTCTACTTCCTGGGATTATTAGTGAAACTTTTTCATTACACTCAAAACTATCCTTTTTTGCTGTGCTAGAGTCGAGAGCGCTTCTGGGTAGTTCCCTTGAAGATGCGCTATATAAATTCTTGAATGAATGAATGGCTGCTTTGGGTTAGCTTTGCTTTTCTCTTAGAACTGTTAGCTAGTTCTGAGTGCTCTGCTATATGGCTTGCAATGTCGAGAAAATACTTCCTTATTGTTAAGCATGGGATCCAAGTATGTGATGCACTTAAAGTACTTTAAACATGTCCTAACTTGAGCATATTTGAAGTAAAAGTATTTCCATTGTGTAATACTTCTTTACAGGTAAAAATACTGAAAGTTTTGACTGAAATACAATCGGCCATAACTTTGCCACATTCCAGCTGTCCTTTGTATAGCATACCAAATTTGTCTCTTATTTAATTGTTCGGCCTTAGTTATGCAGAATAAAATGAGGATTCAAATATTCTGCTTTTTATTAGATGTTTATAGTACAGTTCAAATGAAGAGGCTTTTTAAGGCAAGGGAGGAGGATCTTTAAGGAGTTGAGGTATTTTATATGATGTTCGTATATATATATATATATATATATATATATATATATATATATATATATATTTGTTTTATAATGTGATTCAACTTAATGTACTGAAAGCAAGGATTAAATAGTGTTGTGAATTGACTTGAGTGATTGAACTGAGCATTTTTTAAATGATTTCTAAGTTGGCTCAAAGGCGCTTCTCAGGATATAAATGCTGTTATAGACTTAGAGTTGATGGTTTGACAAGTCATCACTGGTAGGCTGTTAAGATACAGATTGCCCATTCTATAGAGTCCTATCTGGGGTTAACAGCAATACGAGAATTGTAGAAATATAACTGTGGGTCAGACGTTGATTTATGTGGACTTGGTGTGTACAATGAGGACTTTTCTATGAGTCTTAAAGAAAGACTAGGGGGGCTTGGACCCACAAACCCTCTGGCAATGCTCACCCTGGTTGACAGTTGACACAGTGTTCAGAGTTTTTGGTTCATGTCTCATCAGTTGAGGATGAGGAATGGGAACTGTTGGGTCAGAGGATTATGCTGACCAGCTGCTCGTTTTATTCTCTGGAGCTGATGATCAGAGGAGATGCAGTGGGGGCAGATCATGTCATCTCTCATGCCACAGGTGCATGCAGATATCTGGCATTTATCAGTAACCAGGGGTTTATCACAGAGTCTTTTTTGTTATAAATGGTCATGGTCAAGACAAATACTATGGGATCCTAAGAAGACAGAACTCTCACAAACCCTTGGGAAATTCTCTCCCTGGTTGACAGTTGACACATGTAGCCAACTCTTCTCACCCTCCAATCAGAAACCTCTGAGTACATATCAGCACATTGCACTGGTTACACTGGCAGCTCACAATGCATTGAGGTTAATGCATCAGTATAGCATATATTGTTTCTTTTAGTTCTCAGAACATTAAATTTAAATGATGGAGCAATCTTCTGCTTCTTGCTTACTCCTTGTCCCATCAGTTATTGCACTCTCTATCATTGCTTAGGCCCCCAAAAAATAATGTTCACTTTGAAGCAACTATACACTGATACTACTCTAAGCATTATGATTTATGACAGTAGCATTGTGCTAGAAGTCATTGTTTTTATTAGAAGCTGAGGGTTTGGTGAAAGCTGAGATTTTGGTCCAGCCTTGTATGAAAGTTGCAGACAGGAGGAGGATTGGCATTTAATGTCTGGATGAAAGTAAGCATCAGTTTGTTGAAGAGAGTATTTAATCACATGCAGAAGATGATTATAATCGATGATAAAAGCCAATGAAAGAGTTTAGAGTGTGATGAGCTCTGGTGAAATGAGCTGACTAGTTTCTTAGGATGCTGTAGATATCTGCTCCATATTTGTAGATTTGTAGATACGGAGGAAGATCATGCAGTGAGGTAATCTAATAACATGTGCAAATATTGACAACTTTCATTGTTTTTTGTCTGTCTTGTCTTGCTTATGTCTGCATTTTCTTTCATTGTTTATAATCTGGTGCAATTAATCGCACAGCTCTATGCAAACATAAGTTAAGGTCTGGCCAGACGGAATTGGCAATCTCTACCAGTTGACTGTAAAGTAGGCTAATATCAATATAAGTACAATTAGTGGCTATATACGATATATCATATATATGTATAATATATTTATATCACTTTATACAAGGATTTTTTTATAGTCACTGCTTCTTTTTAAAAGGAGATGGGGGAGAAATTTGGTTTTGACGTTATTGTTGAAGCTTGTCAAGAGGGTTCATAAGATCTCATATTATGCCTTAGATTGTTTTATTTCAGCTTCTGAGTGCTTTGTGTTCCAACTGCCATAACTACTGTAACTCAATTTTCATTATCATCATCAACAGATACTCAAATGATGGACAAATGATTAAGAAATCTCTGGCCACCTGGACCAATAAGAAAGCCTTTACGCATGATCAGTGCTTCATGCCCATATTTTTGCGATTTTCACTCTGGCTGACCTGCAGGCCGAGTATCGAGCTTGAAATCTGTCTTATTGTCTAAACATATTTTATTCGAAGTAGCAAACCATTCCATACCCAGCATTCATAGTAGTCATTGTACCCTCAGTGAATACCTCTTTCTCTTTTACAATGTCTGAATGGTGTTTAGCTCGTGCTGCCTTTTTCGGTAGCTGACTCAAAGCTGTGGAATTCATGCACTGTAGTATGTTTATTGTGCTGTTAGTTCCTTATTGATGTTCTTCAAGTCTAAACATAAGATTTGCCTGTTTCAACTTGCTAACCCATTGTAGTCTAATTCCTAGGCTCAGATTCTGAATAGGCTCTCCATTGGATTGTAATTTTTTAATTAGGTTATCAGATGAAGTAGTGATCATCAAATGATTTCTTGTGCATTGTGATCAGATAAGATTAGATTTGTCTAGGGCCTTTTCTAAATTGTATGTCGATGTTTAAGCGATTCAAGGACTTCAAAGTAGCATTTGGTAATGATAGCAATTACAGTTGTTGATAGCAATTACAGTTAAGGGTTGTTGGGTCATGAATTTATGAAGACCTTGGGCGGGACTTTTTGTATAACTGTTGTGACCCTAAATTATTTTATCTACTACACGTTGATGAGTGGTGTTTGAACCTGGCATATAGTCTGACAGAACCCATTGAAAGGTGCCAGCATGTCTGAAATTCCTATTCACAGAAAGCTACCTGTTTAGTATCTACTCAGTTTTAACTTGATTTATTATTTGAAATTATGTTAATGATCTTTTGTGTCTCACAAGAACTTCCTTTTCTATTCAATATTTCTTTGTATATATTTAGACTGTAAAACTATCTTGGTTTACACGCCACCACAGCAACATCTTTCTTATCTCCTTGCAGGTTGCATGACTTGATTTCAACGTGCAGAAGGTATTCAGAAACTTACCAATTGATGCTGAACTTATGAGTTTTGACTAATTGTGAATTGCTAAATGTGTTGATGCTTAATAGCAGATTTGAAAGTGGTATTGTTATGGTTATGCTCATCATAAAGTGATGAAATTGCATTGAAAGCATCATGCTAAAACCTAAGCTGAACCTACTTTGCTGAAACATATGCAGACATATGAAGCATATGAAAGTACGCGTAATTATTCCACAGGTCTACCAAATTGACTGCATTCGATAAATGTCGTCATCTGTTGATATGAAGCTTTATCCAGTCGTTGACTCATCTGTATACCAATGAATTTGTGTATAATTATATTGTATTGCAGATTAACAGATTAATGGAGTTGGAAATAATTTTTCTTTTTATCTGTGTTACAGGAAAAACATCATTAACAACACAGTTTGTGGAAAATCAGTTTCACGATTCATACGATCCAACCATTGAAAACAGTAAGTTCACAATTTATACTGAATTTTACAAATATAACAGTTGGAACAATGCTAATCTTAATGCTTGTTTCAAGAGCTAACATGTTTCCATTTTTAGGCTTGAGTAATGCTTGTGCTCTTCATATCATGACTGTGGCTATAACTGTATAGGATTGTGACATTCTAAAACTGTTTTAATATTTTATCGGTTTTATTTTAGTTTTTATTCTACTGATGAATATTGTGCTAAATATCACTATACTGTATGCGTACAGTTTGTGAAGTATCCATGGGTGTTTGTCTCGTGCTATAAAAGTATTGGCTGTGTTACGGCGCCATAGAAATCGTCATTATTATTATAAAAGATTTCTTTCTTACTTACGTAACATGCTTTATGCATACCTGCAAGTAGGGATTGTACTTTCTAGACTAGTTTGGGGACATTATCATGGTATGTGAGATTTCTCAAGTGAAGACTTTCTTGATGGAATAGCTCTTGAAATGAATAGACATATGCAGTGAAATGAATAGACATATGCAGTGAAATGAATAGACATATGCAGTGAAATGAATAGACATATGCAGTGAAATGAATAGACATATGCAGTGAAATGAATAGACATATGCAGTGAAGCAGTCCTTTTGAAAGTTTTCTTATCAGTGATTTTGCTTTGAAGTTATATACTTGGTCCAGCTTTTGGTCACATGTATAGAGTAACAGAGGAAAACTGCATAAATCACAATGTGACAGTTAGACTTTGCCTAAATGAGAGAAGCATGTACGTTGACCTACAAACAGCAATGGAGATCATCATGCACTTGCTTCTCACCTACCGTGTACATCGCTGCCAAATACTTCTTGTTATAGAAACTGATGTTAGCATTTGTCATGATTATTATGATCTGTATGGTCATGACAATCATGTTAATCTTGATTTAATCTTATGACTGAATTTATTGAGGATCTTAATCATGACGGAAATTACCAATTACTCATCTCATTATGTGACTTTGTATATGCGGCAGTACAATAGTACATGTACAATACATTTGGGATGTACTATGACAAGATTAGTTCCTAATGAGTACCAGACAATTCTCCAGAAATTGGTTTAGAAGGTATTTTACGTTGAAATCCCAAATATTTTGACTTTGTGATACATTTTGTGAATTGCATGTTAATCGACCTGTTTTCCCTTATAAGTAACCATCATGTGTAATGTATGCTTAAAATTTAGCAACTTTAAGAAGTTGATTGTCATGAGCGATGATAAAAAATCCCATTTTGGGATGACTTTGGCTAAATAAAGTACAATTCTTTCTGTCTATTTTACATATTCAGTTGGCAAAATTCTTCTGCTGGGTGCTATTGTACGAGAAGATGTGATTTATTGGTTTCTCATCATGAAGGAGACCATGTGTACTGCTAAGTAATCACATGTTTCTCTGAATTATGAATTTGACAGTATCTCTGGACTTACTTTATATAGCAATAAATGATTTTGTGAAATATCGTCTAAGCAGAATCGAATATGATTTCTCTCAAACTTAAAATCCAATAATGTGAAAGATAACTTAAGAATCACTTGTCAGAACCAGTTGCATATTTTTATTGGTTAATGTTCTAAGTTTTGCTTTTGTACTTTCTAGCATTCAGCAAAGTTATTAAATTGTCAGGGCAGGAATATCAGCTGGAGCTGATAGACACTGCTGGCCAGGTGAGTAGGAACGATGAAGAGTTATGATATTCTAAATATTTAACATTCAAAGATATTCATGCTCTTTTATGAATTTAATATCTGAAGATATTAATGTATTTTTAATAGAGTAGTGCAAATTAGCTTTTGGACAAGGATAATGTTAGATATTTGTTAATATATGGACAGTGCATCCATGGATCAAATAAGGATGATGGAGAAATTGTGATTTATTAAAATGCGTGTTACCTGGGAGTTGAGCTCTTCACTCTGTGCTGCTAACCAAAATGTTTACAAGTAAGCATCTATCTTTCAGACATTCATGATGTCAACTTTGTTAGCTGAGAGCAAGACAGAGAGTACCGGTGTAGGAAAAGGTTGATTCTGTGCTTATCCTGAAAAACCAGTCTTTGTTTTTTGCTGATATGATGGTTGGTAATGCGGCTGTGTAGTATATCAGATATAAGTCGTCTAAGTCGTAATTCTTTAAGATTTTACTGGTTCAGCATTCTCCAAGCTATGTAAATAATACTAAATTGCCATTTGCTTATTTTGTGTAACAGAAATTGTTTAAGGCTGTAAAGATGGTTGCTGGACTTAGACCTAGACTTAAATGTATATAGACAACTGTTGTGTAAGAGAAGGAAGAAGGTTAAGAGGCTGACATTCCAACGCCTACTGTGGCTGTAGTAGATGTTTTGTGGCTGCACTTTGATATGGGTTCAAGGCGCTGGATAAAAAGCCTACAAGAACCGTGAGCTGCTATGATGTAGTCTGTGTTGCATTTGGCGAAGCAGAGGCAGCAGCAAAAGAAAGAAATTATGCAATTGGCTGACTTCTTTTTCTGATGACCTAGAAGAGACCTTTGTCTCTCCGCTTCGAACGATTCACCTGGTCACCTGGTGCCGTCAGCTCTTGGAGCTCTGGCGATATTCTTGATGTATCCTCTCCAGTGTCCCCTCTCTCTTGTTGCCTCTCTCAGCTCCTCCAAGTTCATGCCAGACTTTTCCTGAACCTCATCCAACCATCTCTTCCTTGGTCTTCCGCGTCTCCTCCTTCCCTCACCGCATGCCGTCATCAGCTCCTTCTCCAAACCGTTAGATCTCATCACATGGCCGAAGTAGCTCAATTTCCTCCAAGTCGCTGTTTGCTGTAGTGTCTCATCTCTCTCTATTCCGAGCTCCTCACGCACCGATTCGTTAGTTCTCTTCTCCGTCCATGAAATCCTTAACATTTTTCTCCAAATCCACATCTCGCACGCGTTGATTTTCTTTTCCTTTAACGATTAAGCATCCAAATATGGAAAGATTTCATTATGTTGATTCTTTCAACTAAAAGGTCTAAATTATATGTGGTTTAATTATATGTAGTTTATTATTGATCCAAATTGATTGGTGCCACATAAATGTATCGACCAACAGTACTTGATTGCAGTCTCAGATTATGTGTTTATGGCATTGTAGTCGGTCCTAACCTGTTGTTGAAACTCTTTGTTCTCTGCTGTTTATTTAAGACACCTGGATATCAGGATCATTAATGCCATTAAATATTGTTAATTTTAAATCTTCTCTTATGTCGCATATTTATCTGACTTTACAGGAAGGATTTGCGGTACTAGGTATATATTACAGAAGGCATAGATCTTGTAAAATTGGATTTAACTTAGCACAGGGCTATAGTTGAAGTAGTTGATGCGCATGGTCTGTCATCAAAAGCAATGCTATTGCGTCCATCACTTTGGCTTGGGAACTGTTGATCCTTAAGGGAATTATACATGCATACATAGCAAGGAAAAAAGACAAATGCATTAGTTCCAAAGACGGATATGCCATGACTAAAGCGGCTCCAGTAGTCAAGGTCCACCAGACCTTCAGATCAATGGCAAACTATTTCGGTGTATTCCTCAGTTGTCGCTTCCTGAATTATTTTTTTCAGTGGCCCTAATTGCTCTACTTAATTAGCCATCGAAACCGATAGTACCACGAGTCCCGTTAATTAGACTTTGCAGATGGTCTAGCCAACACAGCCGAGGCTGATGTAATAAAACTCGGTCATCATCTCTATTTTATTATCTTTTTGTCATCATACTTTTTGTTTCTAGAATCGGGCTTTTTCAGATCATAACCTTTGAACTTGTTATGGGGTCATTCCGTGCCAAATCAACCAAATTTCCAACTTTTCCCCACTCTCCGATCCAGATTTTCTTGATATTTTCACCAAAAATCAATTATCATCTGGTATGAAGAACTGGAAAGTTTCAGGTGTCCTGAGTGAAAACTGACCGAGTTATGGGGTACTCAAGTTGGTGGGGGTAGGCCGAAAATTGAACGCGAATTTGCGTTTGCGAATTTCTTCCATTTTCAGACGTCAATAACTTTTGATGTAGAGCAGCTAAAGACATCTGGTTTTCAGTTTTCAGATCTGTGCATAGCATGGATTGGCAAGGTCAAGTAATATTTGCTGTCTTTGATATGAGGAATTAATAATAATTTTTGAAAAGTGTCGAAATATTTCTTGCCGAGCCCATTTTTGTCATGTTTGCAGACACACTACACTGGCAGCATATGCAAGAAAGGAATAATTTTTGTATGGTTTTATTCAGCTATTAGTGGAGTCTTAATTGTGTAATTTATTTGTGTCTTGGTTGAAAGGATATGCTGTAGCACTTTGCCAAAAACCCTTCATCTCCGTGACAGTGGTCACTTTCAACTGACCAAATGGGCGTGTGGATCACCTCCAAAACAAGTCAAACGCATATCGTTGGAAAGCTTGAAGAAAAACCTTTTTACTGATACCAATCTCTTTTTGGTGCTCCTAAGAATAAGCTATTAAACTATTTTTTCAAAAGTCGTGATTTTTCATGCGAATTTGCGTTTTCAAAATTTTCCCCCATTTTCAGACGTCAATAACTTTTGATGTAGAGCAGCTAAAGACATCTGGTTTTCAGTTTTCAGATCTGTGCATAGCATGGATTGGCAAGGTCAAGTAATATTTGCTGTCTTTGATATGAGGAATTAATAATATTTTATGAAAAGTGTCGAAATATTTCTTGCCGAACCCATTTTTTCATGTTTGCACACACACTACACAGGCAGCATATGCAAGAAAGGAATAATTTTTGTGTGGTTTTATTCAGCTATTAGTGGAGTCTTAATTGTGCAATTTATTTGTGTCTGGTTTGCAAGGAAATGCTGTAGCACTTTGC
>OX457040.1:21339536-21384536 GCA_949752735.1 Lumbricus terrestris
TTTAGTCATCGTACTTTTCATTTCTAGAATCGGGCTTTTTTCAGATCATAACCTT
This sequence comes from Lumbricus terrestris, assembly GCA_949752735.1. Classification (NCBI taxonomy): domain Eukaryota; kingdom Metazoa; phylum Annelida; class Clitellata; order Crassiclitellata; family Lumbricidae; genus Lumbricus; species Lumbricus terrestris. The sequence goes on from OX457040.1 coordinate 21,339,592, forward strand.
TAAACTTGTTATTTGGAGATCATTAGAGATGCATACATTTGTAAAAACTTCATTTGCACTGTTCTGAAATAAATGTAGAACTACTTGTAACTAGATTACATCATTGTTACAGCTGGAAGTAAAACTGATTTGGGAAATAAAAGTTGAAATGAAATGAAGTTGTTTGCAGTTGGACAAATGAGATTGGAATATCTAATATCTAATTAGAAAATTGGAAAATTTAAGAAATGAAATCAACATGATCAGATCCGAACAAAATGTAAAGAATTATTGAATTATAACGTTGCTGTTTGCTGCAAGATTTGTTGATCCTATTGCTTAGTTTTATCTTGTGTCCCATAAAAATGTTGCATTTTTCATTGTGACACTGTTTTAGTTGAAATCATGTTCATTCACAGATACAACCATTTTATTCCCAGAAGAAATTGCCTTTCTTTGAGCATTGAAAGTCACACGTGTGTGAAAATATGAAAATACATTGATGACTACTACAGTGGCCTACAATGTCAACACTGCACATTGGTTGCAGTGGCAAATATGTTTACAGGTCTTTAGGTTTTTATATATTTAAGTCAGCTGTGACTCTATAATTATTTAGTAACGAGGCAGAGTTCATAAACAACAGTTTAAGGCTTATTGTGGATTTGCATGGTCTTGGCCATAGGCGTAACGGACATTTTGGCACTGGGGACCAAAACTTTACTTTTGCCTCCAAAAAATTAATCCGGAATAATTGACGTCGTGCGAACATAGGCATAAGTCTCTGTAAAAAAAGCTGCCTCTGTTTTTGCACCCACACCAGAGGAGAAGGGGCCAAGGGGCAAATGCCCTGGGCCCAGCCATATTTAGGGGCTCAGGCTGTGTAATTTTTAGGTTTATCCTATATGCAAAGTATATTGTGTAGCCTATGTATAATATTTCTGACACTTAACTACAATCAAGTTAAATTTCACATGAGCAACTGATTAAATTCATAATTATCGTATATTGTTTTGTATTGAATCATATTTAATTACCAACAAAGAACTTTTGGCAGGATGAATTGTTCAGAGGCGCTCCAAGTGCGCAAGGTCCCTTGAGAAGAAGCAGGTTTGAGAGGAGAGAAGGAAGTAAAGAAAGACTGCTAGATAAAAGTGTGGAGCGAACGCAAGGGGAAAGCACAATCCAATGGGAATGACCAATTGAGGCAAGTGATTGAGACTTAACCATAGCAGTTCCTGAGCGAGGAACCAAGATGTGGGCTTAAAGTCTGTTGGATGAACGAAGTGGACGGTTGGAGGAAGCTAAGTGTGGCTGAAATATAGCGTCGGTCAGGTATTTGTGGTGAGACTTCGCTGAGCCTTGAAGATCAGAGTGAGAATCTTAGATTGTATGTGAGCACGGAGAGGAAGTCAATGAAGTTCATCAAACATAAAGGTAGAGATGCAAGAGTACCTAGAATGGTGGGCAGTCAGTCTAGCAGCTGAGTTGAGCACGGACTGAAGCGATATTATAATAGACGAACCTTATAGGAAGACCAGTGAGAAGAGAATTGCTGCATAGACAATTCAAGAACGTATAAATCCGTGAAATAAGATGGTGAATATGGAGGTGGAGACAGAGTGGCAAAAGACCGTGACATGCCTTAAATGAAAATTAGAAGAGCATGTGCTTTTAGAAATGTGCTCAGTTAAGGTATACTCGTAATTTAAGTGAGCTATCAATTGCAGCACTGAGGTCCTGCACACTTGACAAGAAGGAAAAGATTGAAAATTTTCAGAGAGCAGAACAAGATCTGCACGTTCAAAGTTGATGATCGCAAGATTATTGTGTCTATTTTGCTCCATGACTATAGTAGAAATCTCCGATGTCATTCAAACGGTGAATTCCATGGTCTGTGGAACCTAGCTTGACTGCTGTAAATTTACCAAAATGCCATGAATTATCACAATTTTCAGGCAAATTTCGGCTCGTGAATTTGCTGCGATTTTTGCCATTATTTAGCCTACAATATTCTACTGTGAATACTGAACTTTTTCGTGAATTTCTGCTATCCCTATCCATGATTGTTATCTAACTTGATTCGGGGAAGTTGGAACTGGGAGATAATGTGGTGTGCTAATGAGCGTTGAACTTCAAGAAGTCTGCTTAATATTTTTTCCGGGTCTACTTGCCCGAAAAACATACTCGCCCGAAATTTGGCATTTGCCCCTCTGGACCACTGCCTCCTACACCTATAGTCCTGGCATGTTTTCTATTGAATCTTGATGAGTGGTCCAAAACCCCAGAGACTTAAGGCAAACTTTTCTGTTATGGTTTAGATATTTTATTCTTGAATTCACGTAATTGAAAAAATGAAGAACTGACAGATTTTCCAAGACCTTTAAGCATTTTTGCTCCAGATTTAGCATTCCTGTACATAATCGTGTCGTCTATTACATGGCTTTTCAAAACCTGGTGTTGTACACATGAGGTCTAGTATCTAATATTCTCTGAGTTGGACTATATTATATAGTGGTCGGTTGCTTCCTCTAATGCCTTAGTATTTAAATCGCCATTGTCATTTTGCACATGACAGCATGCTAAATCTGGACAGCAGCTCCTGTTCTTTGCTTCACTAATTTCTGTTTGATCTTGATAGTAAATGCTGATTTATGCTTGCCATCCAGCTGGTGACTGGTGTAGGCTTGTATAACTGAGCAGCCATAAACGCTGTTGCGTAACAGGTTCATAGCTTGCAGGTATGTTGCTGTCTGCTCAGTGGCTTGCGCCAGTGTTAAAGATTGTTTAGACAACTGCTGTGATTGGCCTGCTGCCTCCCACGTGGGAGGAGGAAGGGAGGGACAGATGGAGAGACTACTTACTGTGTGATGATCAGTGCTAGCCAGAGTTGAACCTATCTGCTATCTGCGAATAGAGATATGTTGTTGCTATTTTAAAAGCGGCTATTTATGAACTGACTGTGCTGTTCATAATGATGAGTGCAGCATTTTTTTTTATCCATTTAGCAATCTTTGCATAGACGTGGAATTCCTGTCTGTAGGTGGCAGAAATGCTAAGTTCTGTCCTGGCTGAGTAGGACTGTTTTGAGGACTAACTTTGCTGTTCATTGGCCACCTGTGAAATGATACATGAATTGATGGCCTATGTCTGGACCTAATGCTACTTCCTTTACTCTATCAGAGCAGATTCATTTTGCCAGTGATATGGCATGTGGTGACAGTTCTGTGTTGAAGTGAGATTGGGTTTCAATCGTCACCATTTGTCTGAGCTGACCCACTTTCACACTTCTGTTCATGCAATACAATACACATTTGTAAAGTCTGCATTTGATGTTGCTCACCTTACAAAGTTCAAAAGTGCATGCACGGCCATATGATAGAACAGTAATGGTGCATTATGACTATTTATGAGTTAGGACTTGCTTACCATTCCTGCGTAGTTACTACCTTAGAGGAGGCTTTAACCCTATACTCTCCGTGTTACCAGTGCATGGTAGCCATTTTGATCCTTGTGGATAAACATTTGTAGCTCATATGTTGCCTATCCATTGAAATGATCAGTTTTATTGTAGTCTCACTGATAATTATGACTCTGATGAGCTAACACCAGGATATAGGCAAGAGTAAGAGTGAACAAATTAGCAGCTAGCTTTTTAGTCTCGGTATATGAGGCTGGATAGCCAGTCTTGACCACACTTCCATCTGTTGTTGCTAAGTACTGACCATCTGTCTGACCATGTGTGGACAACGTTGTCAGAATAGCTGACTTCACTAGAGGTGAAGGAAAGTGGAAATCTGCAAAGAAATTCTACCTTGGCAAAGATTTTAATTTTTTATGCCAACCTTGCAACTGACAGTGTGGCATACTCTCAAGAAAATTATTGCGCACTCCCGTTAAGTTGGGTGGTTTGTAAGGGGTTTATTGGCCGTGTGTAATTGTGTATGGTGAGGATGCTGGAACAGCTGCTTGAGATGAATTTTGAAAACGTTGTTGTATTAATTACTTCTAGAAACTCTTGTTAGTATGTAGTAGTTAAACAGCTGTGAAGAGGTAATGATATGTAGTCTTTCTCCTTTTATGTGACTCAGGATTGAGGTCATTTTTCTGTTTTAGGATGAATTATCAATGGTCACCATGGGACATTCCATGAACCTTGATGGCTATGTACTCGTCTACTCGGTTACATCAGAAAAAAGGTACACACAGCCACAACCGCTTGTCTTGCTACGTTAACAATCTGCATTCTCTTCATACCCAGAGCTGTCTTGAATTGTCTCTCACTATGCCGACGCATCTACCATTAGTTTATTATTGAAAGAGTTTGACTGCAACATTCGACTCAGTTTGAGGTTGTCTAGTTCAGTTTTCCATGTCACACACTTCTATCGAATGCAATCTTATAGAAACTAGAAATTGTAATGACATGGCATTTGAAATCAATGTGTGGGTTCCATAGGATAGCGTGGGTGTATACAGCACATGACATGTTGGTCCAGTATTATGGCTGATGTTATTTTTGTTTGCTTTTCATAGGAATACATCTTACTATATATGACTTTCTTGTACAGGCTCTAAGACATTACCTTCCTCCCCTGCCCCCGTCATTACCCCCTGCCATTACCCCATGGGATAGTACCCCTGTCATTAAATATACATGTTAGGTTCTAAATTTTGTTTCTTTATTTCTGTTTACATTTTATGCCAGTTAACTTTACAAAATAAAAGATTAGTTGCCATTAATTAATAAATAATTAGTTAATTGATTACTGAGAGTTATACTGTATGTATATTGACGCATCAGGCCAGTAGACAGCAACAAGTTTTGGGTTATTTAATATTTACGTTTAGAATTGCACACAAAATCTAGGTCTGAATATATCTGATATTAATGATTATTATTATTATTATTATTATTATTAAATAAATTTTTAATGTGTGCAAGGTCGCTTCGAACTGTGAATCTGAGACATGGATAGTCAACAATGGACACTAAGCGATTTTTTCAGCTTTCAATATAGCTGAAAATTAGATGATCATAGTTTCCATTTTAAATACAAATTTGTCTTAAATTATTTTATCGATTATTTGTGTGGTTTATATTATCTTACTTCATTTGATACAACCTGACACATATAAAAGATAATCGTAATGGCAGGGAGTGGATAATATCCAAGGGCAATGGGGTAATGGTCCGGGTAATGGCCGGGTTGATGTCCGGGAGTGGGGGGTAATGTCCTGTTCCCTTTGTACAAGACTGGTAATAGTTGGCTTTAATGTAATGAGATACATTCATGATTATTGTGGTCATAATTATGCATTACACAACTGAAGTGCCTCTTGTGCTTTAAGTTGCTAATAAATATGTTGATAAGGCCGACATAAAATGACATTCACGTGCCTATATATATATATATATATATATATAGGAGCTCATAAGAAGCGCTGTCATAAAGAATCCAATTTCTGAAGTGAAAGCACGTGCAGCCCAACACCAGAACCCTGCTTTAACCTTTTCACATGCTTTGGCTCATGTTCAGGAGATGGCAGAGGCAGACTGAGTTGGCCAGGGTGGTTGGGCTTTTCATGTACAGTTTCTTACTTAAGTATTGATCTGTTTTCCAAACTGTTGTTACCTTATGATAGGCTTGTAAATTGTAGGCATAATTATAAAATTGCCGCAATGTGTTAAGAGGAAATGCGTGTGTTTATTTTTGAAGGAAATTTATGATGCCAGGTCACGAAACTAATTATAACTGCTCTCTATGCTTGCTCTAGCATGATGTTAGATGTCATGAGTTCGTAAACATTGCTGAGACGTCTAGAAGTGATAGTCACTCAGCTGTATGCATAGAAATTCAATGATCCCAAACTAGAATTGACAGCGAACAGCAAGTTCAGAAGGTTACATTTGAGAATGAGTATTGACAATGAGGAGTGACAATGAGGATTGACTATATAATGCACAGCCGTTGGTTCACGGTTGTCTTGTCCTCCAGCATTCCCTTGCAGATGGAAGAGAACACGGAGCCTGGTAATCTCTCAAACTACCACGTACACCCAAGACCGGTGGATTCATCGCTAACTGTATGATGGGGTGGGTAATGGAGACATATTCCATATTCACAGTCAATGCTAAGCAGGGCTGTACTGGTAAATTTTGAGGTGAGTACACGCTGTATACCTGTGTATACCCTCGTATACAGCCGTTGTGCTAAGTGCTGCAAAGAACAAGTGTTTGCCCTTATTTGTCCGAGTCCAAGATTACCATCTACATGGCAGCCTGAACTGATCTGTTGGCCTGAAACTTGATTTTTTTATTGTTGGCTGACTACCTGTCTCTGCACGTGAAGCTGTTGATGGACCATTCCAGTCACTGTTGATTGCGACGACAACAGGTAGAGAATTCAACGGTCTGAAGCGCAGTATAATTCATGGTGAAAAAGATCAGACTGGCAAACAAACTGCAGGAACATTTGAACATGTAGACAAATAATCTTCAGAATGACAGATGTCAATCACCAACCATTATCATCATCATCATCATCACTGCCAACCTCACTTCTGATGATTTCTTTACAGCTTTGAAGTCGTCCAAACAATATATGAAAAGCTGCAAGACGCCACAGGAAAGAAAATGTTAGTCTTCTTGTTTTTCTGTTGGAATTTTATTCATTATTGACTTTATTCGTTGGTCTGAACACTTGTGCTTTTTCTTATCTTTTTTGTTCAGATCTGTTGTATTAGAAGTTCTAAAACACTTCAGTGTGTTGACTATTATTGGTGTAACTTGTTGTGCATTCGTTTTTGTTGCAATGTAACTTTTCATAGATGCAGACTGTGCGCATTTTATAATTCTATAATTAACATTATGTTTATGTTACATCAATATGTTAGACTGCAGCACTTTTTTATTTGAAAACTTCACATATTTATTTTAATTTGATTTGATTTTGCTCTTTATATTGCTTTCATGTAGCAATGATATTCATGTTTAGTTTCTAGTTTTTGGTTCTATTACTTTCTTTCATTTTTTAAATTTTTCTATGTTGCTTTTTTGTAAGTTCTGCTGTTAATAATATGCTTTCACAAATTATTATTGCTTTTCCCTTTAACGGCAAGCTGCATTGCTTTCTCATACATGTTAGCACACGTTTATCGTTAAATGGTTATTTAATCAGTGTGTGTCGTATGAAATAGACAAATTATTTTTCATTGAAAAAGAGAAAGTCGAACCATTGTTGCACTGGATTTGTTTGCTACTCCTGTTTACATTACATTATACAATATACAATTATACATGTTGTATTAAGTGATACTGATGTTTAATTTTTGGTTGGATTTCTTTCTGTTTCTAGATTTCCGTTGGTTCTGGTTGGAAACAAAACTGACCTGCGACCTTCAAGGTTTCATATTTTGACCAAAGTCTTTTGAATTAGAAAACTAGTAAATTACATTAGACATTGACAGCATTGTTAGCAAGTTGAATTTAATGTCATTCAGATTACTTTGTGTGGAATGAAGCTCACCTATTGGCTTTACATAAAGATTTGCATTATCATGGAAGCCTTCATTTCAACTATCAGACATTTTTGCATTTACATGTGTAATTATCCAATTATATATAGGCCTCATGTGTTGCAAGAATCGCCACTCCTCTTCTAACGCTACATTGTCCTGGATCTCTTTACTCTTGGCTCTGGATGGAATCCATGGTCTGGCTCTTCTGGATGTCTGTTGGAGCATGCCAGTGATGGCTCTTCTAAGTTTTCTTGTTTTCTAAGCCCTGTTCATTTATTTCCCATATTATTCACATATGTGACTGGTGCAGGCAATACGTTTGTGCTATTCTTGAACAGAGCTAAACACACTGACTGTTGCTATGTAGTCAGTGTTTACATAGATTTGCATTTCTTGCTGCATCTGTTTTGTCATCAGTTGCATTAAATTGCCTTTTGCCAGCACAATGCCTGGGTGCTGGTTGCAGTGCATCATTTGCAGTTCATTGTTGTGGCTTAATGATCTGTTTAGAAATAGAAAGACTGTGCTGCTAACTGGTTGCTTCTTTCACTTTCTCTATTTCAACCTCAACATGGTTTTTGTGAAGCTGTTGACAATAGACTGGTTATAAATGCAAAACGATTAATTACGTGCACTGACGTTTTACCAGTCAAAAGTTACCAGACTAGCTGATGTTTGAAACATTTCTAGCAAATTTCCAGAAGCCATTATTGTGGAAGGCTTTAAATGAGATGGCTTGTATCAATAGAAATCATGCAAATGAAACACAGCTGGTTTTATTGCTTGCTTGTTAGTGATACTGTAAGCTACTCTTCTGTTGAATTCACTGGATGTTTAGATTTGTCCATTTCATCTTTTCAGGGTAATCAGTACTGAAATGGGCCGAAAATTGGCCGAACAGTGGAAGGGTGTGTTTGTTGAATCTTCTGCCAAACAGAATGAGGTAAGTTTAAACAAAATGAGGTTGGTTTAAACAGAATGAGGTAAGTTTAAACAGAATGAGGTCAGTTTAAACAGAATGAGGTCAGTTTAAACAGAATGAGGTTGGTTTAAACAGAATGAGGGCAGTTTAAACAGAATGAGGTTGGTTTAAACAGAATGAGGTCGGTTTAAACAGAATGAGGTCAGTTTAAAGAAGCTGTTTATAACCTTGCTTCACTGCAAGAAGTAGGACTATCATAAAATCTTGCCTATACCTGTCAAATCAAACAAGTTTCTACGAGGTCTGGGGCCAAATTCATCATGCAGTGTTCCGTGACTGTATCTTGGCAGTGCTACCAACTAACATCACGGTAAATTCACGGAAGATTGGACGGTGCATTTGCAATAAAGCTGTCTCCTCAGCATCTATCGAACTGGTCCTTCATCTAATGGACTGTTTCATAATGCAGAAAGAGAAGGCCTTTAACTGCATTATAAAGTGTGGCCCTACAAGGGTGATGATCAATGGTTGCTTCAGGTGGAACCATTGTTACAATTTATGTCTTTTATAGATGCACCATTGGTACTTCAACTGGAACCATTGTTTATTTGTTGACTTCTAATGAGCTAACATTATAATGTGGTACAAGACTTCAATTGGTTGTCCAATGACCATTCATGTGAAACCTTAGTATAATTATTAATTCATTGAGGAATACACATTGTTGTGAGTAAGCCGATTGAAGCAGATGTGCTTGAACTTTAGAGATTAAAGAATTGTTTGAATGTACAGAGCTATGCAATGAATTCCAAACCTTCATCAAGCCACCAAGAACGAGCATTAGTCTAATTCACAGCAATCGTCCAATTGTTGGAATGACGGTTGAACCAGGACCAGAGATAAATAATATTATTCGTTAATTCAATGTAATGCCTTGTGAACTGCCAAACAAATTTTAATTAGAGTCTGATAGACAAGCAGTGAATGCAATGAATGTAATATGGGCGTAACATGTTGCTGTTTATGATTTCATCGTAATCCAAGGAGGTAGTTTTTGTTGAAACATGTCATTAATGTGCATTTCTCATATGTCTATGTATTATTTGTTTATGTTTATTTCAGAAAGTTCCTGATATTTTCAACGCTATTATAAGCGAGATTGAAAAGTCACGAAACTTTAAGGAACAGAAGGATGGTTGTGTCTGCTCGTGAGTTGCTGCTGCTGCGGACGGTGGTAGAGACTACGTGCGAATAATTTATTGATGCCGTTATTTGCAGTCTGTGTCAGTGTCAGTTGGTTTCTGAGATAAACTGTTGTTGTTGGATGAACTGTTTCGGATGATCATGTTATCCCAGTTGGCATGATATCTACTGTTTCGGATGATCATGTTATCCAGATCTTGGCATGATATCTACTGTTTCGGATGATCATGTTATCCCAGTTGGCATGATATCTACTGTTTCGGATGATCATGTTATCCCAGTTGGCATGGTATCTACTTCCTGAGATGATTTCCACCGATAGACTTCACTGATGCAGCGATGCATTTCTTCGATTGACGACGCTTTGGTCAAATCTTCAGTTTTAGGATCATTCACATAATTTCCCACGCAGTGCATCTATCTTCGTATGGAGTCTTACTTGTTTGTTACGTATTAGGAACCTTGGAATATCTCATGTTAGCTGGAATTTTTCATTCTAGGGGAATGTCTCATCATGTCATTATATTTTATAAGTTCAGGTTAAAGGGTACAATGGAACAGATAGCTGTATCATGGGAAGTATTATTTATACGGGCAAATCCTTTAGTTTCTCTGTTAAGGTCATGTTTTGGTTACTAGTGGTTCTCTTGTTTCATTGTCCCATCGTATTCTTAGTTACTCTACTCTATATTCACATTCCGTTAAGTCCAATGAATGGTGGTGACGATGGATGATTTTGATTGATATTCAGTGCAGAAAAGGAGTGGTAGCTTTTATTTCAGTGGACAAGTACCTCACAGAAACAGCTGTGCAAGTTTATTACTCGAAGGAAACTTAAGCAAATAGGAATTGAATTATGGAAGCAAACTGGGCAGACTTTTGCAATTACTTGGATTGCCTCCTAAAATCAGACAGTTGTGTTTGCAGACGTGCAAATCAGTAATACTGTTAAGTGAAGGTGACAATAATCTTACATTCCATCTCAACTGATTCCTTGCCTAAAGAATAGAGAGTGCAGGTTTGATTCGCCTTTGAGATGGTTGTTGTATAGCATATATCGACTCTGAGCAAGTCTTTCATGGCACATTTGCCATGTGGCATGATGCCTCGGCGTCGTCGTCTTAGATAGTGGTGCAAACTGGCGCTGGACAAATGTAAGACATAATTTCTCTGTGTAATTAGGTGATGGTTTGTTTGGCCATTTATTGTTAGGGTTTTAAGATCATTAGACGTAAATATGTTGATCGGTTTGTTGCAAATGAGAGTGCACGGCAGTTTACGATTTTGACTGTTTCGTCATCGTTCTTTACAAGTAGATGTTGCATTTGCTGTTTTGTAGCTCTACGAATCTTACTTTCATTAGAACTGAATAGTTATTTTAATATATTACAATGTGGAACTTCAGATGTTTCTTTTGGAAGTATGTCATGAAAAAAGTATAATATGTGTGATGTGACAAGTGTCTCCAAGGTTTTCTACATTTATTGTCTGAATATATCCGTTAATAATAGCAAAGTAAACCCACTCCTTCAACCCAAAAGATATTCTGGCATGATCAGGATTGTCATTTCACAGAGATTCTATTTATGGTGTAATAGCAAATTGAACACGCAGTATTTAATAGAAATATAATTTCCAGTGCGACCAGAGCTGAAAGTGGTTTTAAAAATGTGCAGGGTCTGTTTTGGGTCCAGAAGGCATTAGATATTGATTTTTACTCTAGTGCCCAAAACGAGTGAGAGTCTTAGACCCGGCTTTCAACCCTGAGTGCAACCCATTCTGTTGCTTAATTTCTGAAGTTTTGCTAATATTGAGCTTGTGAATGTAAGGTCACATGTATAACATAGAACTTTCTCATGTTGATTACTATTCTACTTGTATTCCCATTCCTCTTTTAACGCTGCGGAATTTTCTTTTCTGTTTAACAAATCTGGAAGAGAGTTGTCTTGCAGACATATGTGACCCGTCATGACGAAATGAGTCGGAAGTCGCACAATGCAGAACGCCGCAAATCGCTTTTAAAGGTGTGCAACCGTCAAATTATTGATTTTGCTATTTTTGCATTTTTTGTATCTACATTATATAATGAATCAATAAAATATTAAAACTTATTTTATTTTGCCGTTTTTAATATGTTATTTTGCAAATTAAATGGCCAATAAGATTCAAAACCTATATAAAAATTCAGAAAATCGCATTTTCTCAGAATATTTTATTTCATAGGTCGATCGATTAAAAATGTTATATCTCCACAAACAATTGGTCAATTTTGATACATAATAGCTCATTTTGAAGATAATTTAACATAGAATAACGTGAAATACATAACTCAAAATACTCAAAAAGTCCTTAGCGACTCATTTCGTCATGACGGGTCACATATCTCTGTCTCCAATTTGGTGCCAAGTGCCAACCTTAGCTGGAAAATACATGGCAAAGGGAGAGACCTTTCAGGATTCATCCAGTACAGGTTCAAGGGGTGAAAGGAAGGAGATTAACCCCTCTCTCAAACTCACCTGGTCACCTGGTGCCATCAGCTCTTGGAGCTCTGGCGATATTCTTGATGTATCCTCTCCAGTGTCCCCTCTCTCTTGTTGCCTCTCTCAGCTCCTCCAAGTTCATGCCAGACTTTTCCTGTACCTCATCCAACCATCTCTTCCTTGGTCTTCCGCGTCTCCTCCTTCCCTCACCGCATGCCGTCATCAGCTCCTTCTCCAAACCGTTAGATCTCATCACATGGCCGAAGTAGCTCAATTTCCTCCAAGTTGCTGTTTGCTGTAGTGTCTCATCTCTCTCTATTCCGAGCTCCTCACGCACCGATTCGTTAGTTCTCTTCTCCGTCCATGAAATCCTTAACATTTTTCTCCAAATCCACATCTCGCACGCGTTGATTTTCTTTTCCATATCCAGTGTCTTTGTCCATGTTTCGCATCCATATAGGACGACCGGGAAGATCAGTGCTCTTACCAGTCTTTTCTTTGTTTCCCTGCTCACATATTTATCTTTCCAAATATTTCCCAGACCGTTCATTGCCGTTTTTCCCATTGATACCCTCCGCCTTATTTCCATATCACATCTTCCCTCCTTCTCTAACATAGATCCCAGGAATGTGAAGCTCGATACTACCTCTATCGTTTCTCCATCCACCTCAAAGTTTTCCCATGTTGCAGTTGTCATAACTTTTGTTTTCTTTACATTGAAGTATAGTCCCGCCTTTTCGCTTTCCATCCTGACTCTTCTTATTAACTCGGCCAGGTCGTCCTTCTTACCCGCCAATAATGTCGTATCATCAGCGTACCTCAAATTATTCAGTATTTTCCCCGCTATCCTTACCCCCTCTGTTGCCTCCTCCAATCCAGCCCTCCTCATAATTCTCTCGGCATACAGATTGAACAGGAAAGGGGACAAAATGCACCCCTGCCTCACTCCTTTCCTTATTTTAAATTTCTCTGTGTCTCCATATTCAGTTCTTATAACCGCCTCTTGATCCACGTAAAGGCCTTTCAGTAGTTTAACCAGATGCTTCGGAATTCCCATCTCGATTAGTGTCCTCCACAGTAGTGTATGGTCTATGCAATCAAACGCCTTGCTGTAGTCTATAAAACACATATGCACCTCTTGCCCGTACTCCCTCTGTCTCTCCATAATCCACCTTATATTGGCGATGTGATCACGCGTTCCACGCGCCTTCCTGAATCCCGCTTGGTTGGCTGGTAATTCTCTTTCAATTGTCTTCTCCATTCTTTTGTGGATTATTTTGAGTAGTATTTTGCTCGTGTGCGATATCATCGCTATCGTTCGATAATTTCCACACTCTCTCGCGTCTCCTTTCTTGAATATTGGTATGAACACTGACCTTTTCCAATCCTCCGGCCACTCCCCAGTTCTCCAGATTTGATTGCATAGCTTTGTAATAGTCCTCACCACTGCTTCATCTCCCGCTTTTACCAGTTCTATAGGTATTCCATCGTGTCCTGGCGCTTTGTTGTCCTTTAACTGTTTTATCGCCCACTCCACCTCTGCCTCCAATATCTCTGGTTCGTTTTCAACTTCCTCTATTTTGATGTTTTCCTTCACGACACGTTCGTCCTCCTTGTACAGCTCTTCCGTATACTCTCTCCACCTTGCCTTCATCTCCTCGTCTCCTATTATCTTCCCATCCTTTGTCTTGAGTGATCCCATTCTAGGGCCTGCTGTCTTTGTTATTTCCTTTATCTTTGCGAACAGTTCTTTAGTTCTTCCTTTCTTCCCTTCTTCCTCCATCTCCTTGCACATTTCCTTGAGATGGTTTTCCTTATCCTCCCTTGCCTTCCTTTGGAAGGCCTTATTCAATGTTTTTACCCTATCCCTATTCCCTTCCTTTTTTGCTACTCTCAAACTAGTATAAATTTATGTGATTGATTGATTGATACAGATCTTGGGGGGGGGGGGGGCAATTGTCCTCGACCTAGTTTAGAAAGCCTGGCTACCTGGAACAAGGTGTGTGGATTGATCTTGGCGGTCAGTGGTACACGCACACCACACACAGGCCGTATACGCTCGAGGTAGACCAAGCTAATCTGCATAAGGTACACTCAGGGGAGTCTATACAGATCTTGGCTGGAAATTCCTCGGCCTAATTTAGATAGCCTAGCTATCTATAGCAGTGGTCAGTGGTTTCAGGTGCACTTGAAGTAGACGTTGATTGACAAGCCCATCTCTATAGGTCACGCCCAGTTTACCGGTAGAATACTGGGACCAAACCTTGGCCTTTAACATTGAGTTGGCCGATTCTGTTCGTAACCTGAACATCATGGTTTCTTAGTATTGTAATTGCGAATCCCAAAGACTATGCGTATGGTTTTGTAGATCATCATATTCATATGCAGATGTAATGTAAAAATATAAATCTCTGAGAATTCTCAGTGCTGACAAAGCCATGTCAGGGGAGACCAGCTTATTAACCGACCCCAGGATGATACATGTTTACTTGTTATAGGCCTAATAATTATTGTGACCTATATTAAATGTTGGTCCTGGGCATGACGTTAAACTGCATCCATCCTCCGCCACAGGGAACCAACAATTAACGTCCCTGCGCCGGTGTCGCGTGCCAGAATCCCCCCCCCTAAAAGTCTCCCCCCCCCTGAGAGACTTTATTTCGAAACAGATTCTCCCCCCGGAGGATCTGTTCCAGAATAAATTCGCCCCCGGAGAGTATATTCTGAAATAAAGTCTCCGTGGGGGAGAGAATATTTTCGCCGTCCACGAAATAAAGTCTCCCCGTTCAGCGTAAAATTGGCTACAGTTGCATCAAATTTAGAGATAAGCAGGTTAAACGGTTAGTTTACGTTGCCAGATTATATAACAAGAAAATCTATAATTAGGCTATAAGCGAGAAAGTTTGTCCGGATGTATTTTGAATTTCTTCCCAGACCCTACTCGGAAATTACAGCGATTCGTTTTACCAAAATTTTTGAAATTGATTCTTACCCAAATTTGACGTTTAACGCGAATGTTTTCATCTGTCAGTTAACTTTATAACCCGAGATGTCAACATTTTAACTTCACACGCGATAAGCGATTCAAAAGCCTTTCACGTTGATCATTGCCATTGCGGCTAGCAGAGTCCTACAGCAAATGGCATGACGGTTTGAGGTCACGTGATATTTACTTTCATCGAAAATATTCGTGAGGCTTATTTTGGGTTTATTTCTTCTGATCCACCCGAGAAAAAAATAAAGATCGCGATACAAAAATCTTTCCATATTTTAAATTTCGCTGTTATATAAACGGAAATTATTAGAGACGTGTATGTTCACTAAACTCATGACGTCATTATTCTGAGCTCAAATCACTTGCCTGTAAAACTCCACCTCATTCTGTAAGCTATTTTTAGCTCAACCAATCACGCTTCTAGAAAACGCTTTCAATCGTGTTTACATTAATTTTGATTACTTGAATTTGTATAGCGCCTAGGTTACGCATAAATCAGGTGGGTCAAAACATGAGCGCGGTCAAATAAAGCAGTCTAAAGATGGAAAATGAATGCTTTTGAGTTCAAAAAAGGGAGCGCAACGTGAAGGAGAGGCCGTATCCCAGGTCGAGGGTCTTACCACTGTCCACTGATAGCTCACTGTTCAAATCAAATCATTTTATTTTTTTAACCAATCACTTTTTACAGCCCCAAGAATTACGTCACATATTCAAATGGGACTAACCACAAGGATGGGTCCTGAAAGGATCACTGACCCCGCTAATAGAGACACTTACGTAACCCAGTCAGCACCGGATTTTGGCCCCAATCGTTCCCCATATGGGCAATTTGGGCATGGCCTGGGCTTCGGCGAATTTTCCTCTGCCCTAACAGGGCCCTAATGCTCGTACAATATTGCCCCTAAGTGTGTGTGGTTTAGCGACAATCGTATGCCGATGAGTATAGGACTTGGCACTTGGCCTACAATAATGCAGGCGTTATATTAATTATAGTCTACGGATAGTACGGATTGATCCGGTTTAGTATATATATATATATATATATATATATATATATATATATATATATATTCTGTCAAGTTCCACAATCACTGACGATTTCTCCAGTCTCTTCTTACTGTTCTGTAGCGCAGCCTAGCCCTAACCTATTCCCTGTATGACGGTATCTAAGGCTAGTGTATAAGTTTCTAAAGTTCTTAACTTGTTCACTTACAACCAAGATCTGTTTCTTGTATTTTCTTCTTCTTTTTAATATTCGCAAATAACACAACAATGCATCAACGACGACAAGCGATTCAATTCTGTGACAGCAACGCAACCTTAATATCTTACTCCTCTCTAAAGTTTTCAACACACACTCCACTGTTCTCTAAAACGTCTTACACTACTAGCACTCCTTCAACAACTTATCTCACTGTCTGGGCGTACACTACTCCCCCTGCCGCTCTGTCCTTCTCTCTGCCTCTCTCCGTCTGTCTGTCTGTCTGTTTCTCTCTCGCGCGCTCTCCGGCGACGGTCGGCCGAGCCGCGCCAACTTTCCCGCCAGTCTGCCACCTGCAAGTCTGTCTGTCCGTACGCTTAACAATTAGCTGACCTTGAGCTGGTCTATTCGTACGCTCACCCCTTAGCTGACCACATACACTATACAAAATTAGCTCACATTACCTCCCTCCTTTCTTTTAAAGAGAGCTAATTATCTATAAAAATTAGCGAACGTATCTTAACTAAACAATGCAAATAGTCCATAACATAATACATCATAAAATATCTTACACTACAATCTAGACAGACAATCGGCTACTACATTCAATTTACCTTTCTTATAGTTCAATAGAATGTCAAAATTTTGCAATGATAAAGACCATCTGACTAATTTAGCAGATTTCGACATTGATTCAGTCAAATAAACTAAAGGATTATGGTCTGTAAACACATTGATTTTAGAACCAATAAGAATTTCTTTGAACTTGTTTAAAGCCCATATGATTGCATAGGCTTCCTTCTCAATCGTCGCCCATCTCCTCTGGGTATCTGTCAGCTTCTGACTGATAAATGAAACGGGACGTTCTATCCCTTCCTCGTCCACCTGAGACAGAACAGCTCCCACAGCCAAATCACTGCTATCACAGTACAAATTAAATGGTTTCCCAACCTCAAACATATATAGAATCACATTTGACAAGACAATCTGTTTAAGGGAATCAAAGGCTTTCTGATGTGCATCAGTCCAAACAATGTTCTCAGGTACTTTCTTGCTGGTTAAGTCTGTCAATGGTTTAGCAATTTCAGCAAAATTACAAATAAACTGTCTGTAAAACCCAAAAAATCCTAAGACTTGCTTCACTTCCTTCCTGGTTTCAGGTTTCTTCAAATTAATTAAACTGTCAATCCTGTCTGGATTCATCATCTTCTTCCCTGATCCTATAAGGTGACCGATGAACTTCACCTCACTCTTACCAAACACACATTTCTTCAAGTTCAATGTTACATTATGCAGTCTTATTTGTTTCAAAAATAACTCCAAATGTCTCAAATGAATGTCCCAATCATTAGAATGCACTGCAATGTCATCAACATAAGGTTCAGTAAAATCATGAATCGGTTGCAAAATCATATTTATCGCTTTTACAAAAGTCCGTCCAGAGTTAATCATTCCAAACGGAACACGCGTAAATTCATACAGTCCATTATGTGTAACAAACGCAGTCTTCCATTGGTCCCTCTTTTTCACAGGACAAGTCCAATATGCGCTGCGACAGTCCATAACAGAAATGAACTTGGATTTTCCGACTTTGCTCAAGACATCGTTGACGATTGGCATAGGATATCTGCAGTTCTCAGTAAAAGAGTTAATGTATCTGTAGTCACAAGCCAATCTCAAGGATCCATCCTTCTTTTTGACAATGACAAGTGGACTTGCCATTCTGCTTGACGATGGTTGGATGATGTTTTCTTTCAGCATCTCTTGTATTTGTTTTTCCACTTCTGCTCGGTATATTAGTGGTATTCGATATGCCATGAATTCCTTTTCTCGAAAGTCTGGTCTCAGCACCACTTCGTGTTCTACTAATGTACATAGTCCAGGTTTATCTGAAAATCTGTCTGCATATCGATTCAGTACATCAAGTAATTGTTTCTGCTGTTCGCTCGTCAGATGTCCAATTTGTTCGTAATCCAATTGGAGTGACTTCTGTTTTGTCTCTGAATAGTCTTCCTTCAGCGGTATTTCTACCACTGATCCAAATTCGTCATCCTCTTCCACGATCAGACCACAAGACAATGTTCTCGTAATGAACTTCCTCATCTTGTTAGCATGAATAATCCGTCGACCGTTTTCGTTCATGTCCACCAGATACGAATATTTGGATCTTCTTTGCAAGACCGTGCATGGACCATGCCATCGCGAGATCAATTTATTGGTTGACGTTGGATACAGCACGATGACGTTTTCTCCTGGTTCGAATTCTTTATCTTTTGCTCTTTTGTTATATTGACTGGCGTATTGTTTTTGCTTTTCTTCAGCACAGCTCTCAGCGAATGTCAAGGCCTTTTCCATGTCTGCTCTTAAATTCTTCAGGTACTTTGCCGGTTGCACTCCAATGTTCGGTGGTAGATTTATCTCTTTGGTCCAGCTTTCTTTAAGAATGGTTAGTGGCCCTCTCGGCAACTTTCCATAGACTAGTAGATACGGTGCCACTCCGGTAGTTGCATTAGGCACTTCTCTCAATGCCCAAACTGTAAATGGAATAATTTTATGCCACTGTCTCGGATTTTCCACAACGACATGATGAATCATCTTCTTGAACGTTTGATTCCATCTCTCCACCAATCCTGCCGCTTCTGGATGTCCTGGCGAATCGAATCGAGGACAACACCCCAACAGTTTCAGAAATTCTCTTGTTAGACTGGCTGTAAAATTCGTCCCTCTATCACTCGTTATCACTGACGGAACTCCCACATCCATGAACAGCTTCATCAAAGCTTCGCATACAGCCTTAGCAGTCAATGATTTCATCAAGAATATTGTCGGCCATCTTGTACATGAGTCCACGATGCACAGGCAATACTTATGCCCTGCTGCTGACGTCGGTTCGATTGGTCCTACGACGTCCATGGTCATTCTTCTGAACGGCACATCCTCCCTTGGTATTGGTGTAATCGGCACTCGATCCATCACCAAACTTCGTGCTTTCAACTGACACTTCTCACAGGACTTGCAGAATTTCACCACATCTCTACGCATTCTTGGCCACACAAAGGACAACTTGATACGTTCTCTTGTCTTCTCTTCTCCCAAGTGTCCGCCAAATACTGACTCGTGCGCCAATTCCATCACCTGAATTCTTCTTTCCTTCGGCAACACCAACTGATACACCAACTGATCCAACATTTGATGCTTCTTATACATCAAACCATTCACCACACTAAACTCTGATCCTTTGTCTTCAGCTATCCTCCACCACGACCTCAGTGACTCGTCATTTCTCTGTTGCTCTTCAAACTTCTTCGCGTCTGCCAATTGTCTTTCATCACTTGTGTTCTCGGCAAACAAATCTCTCATACTCGTGTCCATTTCACCATCACTCCAAAAATCATCATAATCATCACGCTCACATGCAACCATCTCTTCTTCAATTTCATTGTTCCCGGATGTTACTCCTTCTTCTTCTTCTTGAACGCTTTGTTCATCATCGCTTTCTGTGTCCTCATCTAGCAAACTTTCATTTGACTTTTCTTCTTCTCCTTCTTCCACTTCTCTTCTCCGACTCTGTGCTCTTGTAGTCACATTCGCTTGCAATTCTCCTTGCAATACACTCACTGGTGGAACCTCTTTCAGTTCTGCGATTATCTCTGGATGCAGCAAGAACTTTTCTTTGTTATCTTTGCACAAGACTGCCGGAATGCTGGCACACACCAAGGTTAAATATAGTGCGATATTTACTCCCTTGTCTTTCAGATCTCCTCCTTCGTTATGACAACTCATCCGCACTTCGATTTTCACCAACTTAGCTGGAATGGGTTCTCCAGCCACACATTGCAAATGTACTCTACCAATTTCTTCCACTGTCGCTCCTTTCATATATACAATTCCTCATTGATTACTGGAATCTCAGTACCAGAGTCAATCAGCGCTTTGACTTGCACAGGCTGACAACTGTCATCATTTCCACGTATCTCTACATTGACATGCTGTAGTAATGACTTCTTTGTACGTTGACACTCATCTTTGCTTTCAGTTTCTCGACCAGTATCTTTGATGGGAGCAGAATTTACTATTTCTCTCTGTATAGCAAATTGAGGCGTGCACTTCATTACTGACTTCACTTCCGTTTCGCGGTTGTCTTGTTCTTCCGGCTGATTCGGTGCATTCATTACTTGGATCTGATTTACTCTGAGATTTTCTGCACTTCGAGTAAATCTATTTCTCAGATTTGTCATTCTTGGTGGTACTCGACAATCCTTTATCAGATGTTTGTCTGACTGACAATTATGGCAACGTTTCTTACCAATCCCTCTCTGTTCAGTGCTCTCCCGCCTGTAATTGTACGCTGCATTGTTTTCTCACTGGCCCCAGTTGGGTGCCAAATTTGGGTCCTTTTGGGGTACCTAATTTGGGACCCTTTAGGGCAAGTATTGCATTGCCCTTGGGGCAACCTTAGGGCAAACAATGTTTGCCCTAAAGGGCCCCAAATTAGGTACCCCAGAAGGCCCCAAATTTAGCACCCAACTGGGGCCAGTGAGCATAACCCAGCCATCCCCTAATTGGGCTTGCCAAACTGGCCCCTATAGGTCCCCTAAAATTTTGCTGTCTGGGAAAGGACTATACGTTCCTCATAGTGAAGGTGACTAGGTGAGAACGTGTAGTGACAGCAAAAGGGACTGAGCGCACGCAGATCGACTTTGTAATTTTGCGTGAATTATCAGTTTCCTATAGCTAACAAACTGCGCGTCTCTTGCGTTCAGTCATGCTCAGTGTTTGTCGCATCTACTGACATGAATAGGCTAACATATGCAACTTTTATATTCTTAAAGACGTGAAAACCGATATATAGTGACTTTCCACTGCAAGCGATTCTGTGTATATAGCCTACACTTTGCCTGCAAATGGCGTATTGTCTCTCTTCTGTGATTGGTTGAGCTAAAAATAGCTTACAGAATGAGGTGGAGTTTTACAGGCAAGTGCTCAAATCTTTACGTCACATCTGGCCGTAGCAAAAAATGTTATGGGCGTAAATAATGCGAACATAACTGTAAATAATTGGAACAAAGGAGCGTAGATTTCAAAAACTTCCGTTATCTAAGTGGCAAAGAACAGTTCCGTGTCGAGTGAACTTAACGGGTTTTGGAAATAAGGCTTAATAAGCCCTTCAATTAGGCCTATTGACTGGCAAAATACCGAAATTTCGGGGTCGATGGAAGGCGGGGTCAGAATGGCGAAGTCGGAACGGGGTCAGGCGAGGCTGGGGACAAAAACTTATATTTCCCGGGCAACGTCGGGTAATTCAGCTAGTATATAATACTTTTACATCAAAAAATTTCTTCCAATACAGAGTTTCAGCCAGGGGAGACTCTGTTTCGGGGGGAGACTTTGTATCGAGGGGAGACTTTATTTCGTGACACCGGTCCTAAGCCCGGACAAAAGGAGGAAGGTTTGCCAGATTTATTTATTTATTTCAAGTATTTATATAGCGCCTCTTCAAGAAACCTACTCAGAGGCGCTCTCTGCGCTAACTAGCCGAAATGATGTTAAGTGCCATAACAACAAGAAAATTCCATCAATTAGCAAAATAAGTCACAGTGAGCCGGAAACAGTCATCAGTGGCGATCCCTCGCAGACACGTAGAATCATCAAACGGAATCCCGTCAACAGCTTTCAGATGGTGTGAATGTTCAGAGTCTCTGGTACAGGTTGCGTCAGTAGATGGGTGGCGATACACTGGCAGTTAAAGACCAAGACGATTGAAATCCGCAAAAACCACTACACAAGTGACATAGCGGCCCAGATGCTCCAAGGTGTCATGATGTGGAGCAGGCATGCACAGGTCGGTCAGGACAGACTGGTGGAGAGAGTCGGAGAAGAGAGCATGGGACACATACGGGCATTGACCCAGTTGTCCTTCATGCCTCTCTCCCATATTCTCTTCAATCAGACAAGGTGGTCCAGCTGCTCCAAGATGTTAATGGTATGGGGCAGACCTGCTGACCGGACCGGTTGAAGCTGGGTAACATGATGCGAGACAGACTCAGACAGAGAGTGGCGTCGGACTCCTACGGGCACTGTGCCTAGGGATATTGATTGATATACACGGTGCGCCAAAAAAGAGACCCCCCCTAGGTTTTTTGCCACTATCTTGACCAAAAGTAAGAATTTCCAAATAAAATTTTACAGGCTTTTAGACAATTCATATTTACACATTAAAGCCAGATTTCATCAAAATATTTCAAACACAACAAACGTTACACCACTTTTAGTGAAGTCACCCACCGTTTTTTGACGATTCAAAAACGCGACGCAACAAAAAGTAACAAAAAACCAATCTAATTATTCTGGCCAATATCTTGGCCAAAAGTAAGAATATCGAAATAAAATTTTACAGGCTTAAAGACAATTCATATCTGCACATGATGGTCAGATGCCATCAAAATATTTCGAACAGAACAAAAGTTATACCACTTTTAGTGAGATCACCCACCGTTTTTTGACGATTCAAGAACGAAACGCAAAAAAGGTAACAAAAACACGAATTTTTTCTCATCTCAATAATTGGTATCATATAGCCTTGATAATGCCAGATGATCATTATTATTACTATATAAAAAAAGAAACAGGGTACCAGCGTAGCTGCGCGTCACTGAGAAGTCACTTAGCAAGATTACAATAAAATTGGTAAATAAGGAATCTGTCAGATTTATCAACAGGTCCATCAGGAACTTTGCCAAGAGACTCAAAAGAAGTTTTGGCACTGGTGGTGGGCACATTGAACACAAGTTGTGAAGCACTACCAAGTTCAATTGACAACAGCTATTTGAGATGAGACTTAATAAAATCGTATTTTTGTTACTTTTTGTTGCGTTTCGTTTTTAAATCGTCAAAAAACGGTGGGTGACCTCACTAAAAGTGATATAACTTTTGTTCTGTTTGAAATATTTTGATGAAATCTTGCCAACATGTGTAAATATGAATTGTCTATAAGCCCGTAAAATTTCATTTTGAAATTCTTACTTTTGGTCAAGATATTGGCAAAAAACCTAGGGGGGTCTTTTTTGGCGCACCCTGTATATTAAATGTGCTGTGCTTCAAAAACTGTCTTCAGGGGTAGGCCCTATCTTTGTCAAATATGGACCTGGTTCTCTTTAATCCATTTGATTATTGTAACTTGCTTCTCACTGGTATCACAAGGATGAATGCCTGCTGGTTATCTGAAGGTCTGGCTATCTAAGAAAAATTTCAGATAATTAGAAAATAAGAGATGCATTGTTACGATCATCACAAGCACAAAATCACAATTGCTATATATATATAATATTATAAGTCTTTCAAATCTTGGGCTGTGGCTGGGCTGGGAACGCTTCTGAGTTGGTCTCTTGAAGAAGTGCTATACAAATTCTCAAAATGAATTTATACATAATATATATTTAGGCCTGCTCGCAGACATGTTCTGAACAATGCAGAGGAGGATTAAGGCATGTTCATTGTTCAATATATTTGACCGAAGAGGGACAGTGGACACACTTTAGGGACCACACTCTAGACTATAGCACGAGAAATGTTTTGGTTTAAAATGAACTTTGGCATAACTTCGAAGGTTGTTCTGAAGAAAAATTGCATCAAATTTATTGCATCTAACTTTGCCGCCGAGCACTGTAAGTTTCGTCTACTTTCGCAGCTGCAAATCATGGCAAAAACGCGTACTGTGCAATCACGAGGGCGATGATCATGGAGAAATAGACAGAAAAGAAAGAGAATATAAGGAGTATTATAAATCTCAAAGACTTTATAAAGTATAAGCTTAGATCATAAACCAGAGAATGATTCTACATGTAGCTGTGATACAGTTGACTCTGATTCGACAGCGTCAGAATCATTATGAGGATGTTTATATGTGATCCAGTGGCGTAGCCAGGAATTTTTCATGGGGGGGGGTTTATGGCCGGAAACCCTGTTTTTTGCTATTCTTTCTTACTTAAAGGGGCAAAATAACCTTTAAAAATCTTTTCCGGAGCCAATGGGGGGGGTTTTAACCCCCGAAACCCCCCCCCCCTTGCCTACGCCACTGATGTGATCTGAAGAAGAAACTTGCTCTCACTGCACCAACTCATTCCCTGCTTTGTCCAGGTAATGTGACGGATATGGTTTCTCCGGTGAGGTTGGTGCTGCACTTGAAATAGAAGTAGGCCTACGTACTTGTGGACTGGAATTGTCACTTATGATAACCAGAGTTCAGCTACTGAATTTAACTGAAAGGTCATAAATATCAAATAATGGACGAGTGTGTTGGTCTATGTTTGATACGAGAACTATGATCAGTTTATTTAGGGCATATATCACCAAAATTAATAGTGGATTAATCTTTGGCATTTTTGAAGAGATGCGTGTATTCTTCTCTGATCAGATAGGCCTAATGATATTTCTTTCAGTTTAATAATAGGCTAGCTGTTGGCTGTGATGAAACGGCGGTAAATACAGAAATTCATGCTGGAACAATGGAATAGGAAAGCTGGAGTTACATGCAAGGCGTCCTCTCCAACGGTTCATCTGCAATCATTATAAGCGTGGGTTTATAATTTCATATTCCGTTTATAATTTTCATTTTTCCTCTTCCTATTATTCCACTCATGTCTTCGTCTGTCTCACTACGCTGTCTGTCTGTCTGTCTGTGTCTGTCTGTCTGTGTCTGTCTGTCTGTCTGTCTGTCTGTCTGTCTGTCTGTCTGTCTGTCTGTCTGTCTGTCTGTCTGTCTGTCTGTCTGTCTGTCTGTCTGTCTGTCTGTCTGTCTGTCCTTTACTCGTTAAACTCGTCGTATAGACTTCGCCAGTTTCGTGTCCCTGGGCAATATGCTAATGATGTCTGGACTCTGGAGGTCACACTGCAGTGGTCACCAAGTGCAGACAACGGCGTTGGTTATTGTGTAGAGACAAGAAGGCAAGTGCATGAAGCACTAAATCTACGGCCCATTGGGTGTGGGTAGGTGTACCATGTAGGTGGGTGGTTAGGTGTGGGTAGGTGGGGTGGGTAGGTGTGGTTGGATGTGGGTAGGTGTACCGTGTAGGTGGGTGGTTAGGTGTGGGTAGGTGGGGTGGGTGGGTAGGTTTGGTTGGATGTGGGTGATGTAGGTAGGTGTGGGTGGGTGGTTAGGTGTGGGTGGGTGGTTAGGTGTGGGTGGGTGGTTAGGTGTGGGTGGGTGGTTAGGTGTGGGTGGGTGTGGGTGGTGTAGGTAGGTGTGGGTGGGTGGTTAGATGTGGGTGGGTGGTTAGGTGTGGGTGGTGTAGGTAGGTGTGGGTGAGTGGTTGGGTGTGGGTAGGTGGGGTGGGTGGGTAGGGGCGCCAGTTGACCGGTTGTTTTTTGCCTGCCTTGATTCTTCACTCGACCGTCATGCTCAAGATTCGAAACGGTGTCCATGAAAATGGCGATTGTAAATAGAGCGTAGGTGATTGTACTTTCGCACTCACTCTTTACCCTCGATGTAGAGCATTCTCTTTTGTTACCTATAGGCCTACTGCAGAGTCTAACTCTAAACTGCTTACAATCCATAATATATCTCTAGTCATAAGATGCTGACAGCTGTGCATGTATTCCTCCTGTTATAAAAGTAGCCTACAAGTTACAACTATAATGCACGTCTGTATGACATTGTCATGGATCGTCAGAAGTACATGTGTATATATAGGCCTAAAGGCTATTTAACAGCTTGCTTGTCTACAGACTCAAACACCCAAAGACCTATAATTGGCGACTAGAAGTCTATAATGATATAGCATAGGCGAAGACTTGGTGTTGACTTTGGTGGGGGGGGGGGGGTGGACGGACGAGCGACTGAAGGATGATCGCCGAGGTGCAAAGCGCGGAGCAGCGGCAGGGGTTCGGTGAGGGTCAGAGGGTTGTACTCCCTCTCCAACTTCGATGTTTTTTTTAATTCCCACACTGCAATGATAGCATTTTAGGCTCTCAATTTAACAAAATTGCCCGTCATTTCAAGTGCTGAGAGTCATGGTTTAAGACTTCAAAAGTACCCCCTCCCCCCATTGTTTGCATTTTTTAAATGTCCACACTGTAATGGTCACTTGTAAGACTGTCATTTTAACAAAATTGCCCATCATTTCATTACTGATAGTCGTGGTTTAAGACATCAAAAGTGTCCCCATTGTTTGAAATTTGTTTAATTTCCGGACTTGTAGTCTAATTGTAACATTTTAAAATTAAGCTGTCATCTCAAAAAAATTTCATGATCTCATTGCTGAAAGACATGGTTTAGGACTTCTATAAATGTCCCCCCCCCTATTATTTAAACTTGTTTCATTTGCTTACTGTAATGGTAGGCAGTGGCGGCGCTAGGGGTGATAGGAGGGTTAAGCCCCCCCCCCTATAAAACTGCAAAACTGAAATATTTTCACAATAATTTTCGACCGGATGACTAAAAAAAGGTCGTCAGAAATTTTGGCCGATGAAAATGGAAAATTTCCTCCGGGAGGGTTCAGCCCCCCTCAAAACTGAAATCCTGGCGCCGCCACTAATGGTAGGAGTTTGAGCTGTCATCTTAGCATAAGTTGGCAAAATTACTCATTATGGATAAACAGTGGATAGCACTGTAGAAATCTATAATGATCGATATTGCGAGATATTTCTCAAATATTGGGGTAGGCCTATATCAACATCTCCGTCCCCACCATAAACTTTGGGGGTCCTCCCTCTGTCCTCTCTAAGTCTCCGCCCATGTGCTGGAGTAGCGACGTTAGTTAATGTTAGATAATTTTATTAATTGATATTATTAATCAGCATGGGCGGAGTTTGGCTTCCGTTCTTGGAGGGGCTAAAGCCTTCTGGGGGGCTAAGCCCGGGAAAGATAGGCCTACCATTTACACGTGAAAAATTAATCTGGATCTTCTTGGGGGCTTAGCCTCTTGGCCCCTGATAAACTCCGCCCATGTTAATCAGGGCTTACAGTGCAAATATATATACTTGTGCTATATAGTCACCCAGATTCAAAACCTAATTCAACACTAGAGCTATAGGCCTAATACCAAACCGGCAGTACATGCAGGCCTACGCCAATATAAAGGTAGACCTATAGGCCTAAAAGCGTCATGACTGTGTTGATTGTTCTTTCTGACAGACGACGAAAGCTGAACCACAGGCGGCCAAACGAGATCCAGGAACAGATGAAGTCACCCTCCAATGCCTCCATGCATGCTGCCTGGTGTTAGAGAGTGGTCGTCTCTTGCGTGCCACAATAATTTTTTATTTAAGCCGGAAACGACTGCAAAGCCTACGTGTGACCTTCACCATGATCACAAATTGTACACAAATCATTCCATCCTTATAGAAATACCGTTACTTGTATTATCTTCATTAAGAGCTGCTGTCAGAATCAGATGGCAAAGTCCCACAACGTCGACCATGGATCACAGATGATCATAAAATTGTGTACAATTCTTTTTCTTCGCGATAGACGCAAAGATTAGATCGGTGGCCGACGGCGGCACAAAGAGGAAGCTGGCGGTGGGGCGATCAGAAGAAAACAGAAATAGTCTTTTATTATTTTACATCTACACAAAAATTATAATAGCCTATGTTGATGACGCCTATCTTATCGAATACAGGATCCAACAACTTAAGTTACACTACTGGGTCCTATAGTATTAATTAAATCTCAAGTCCACTGCCCCTTAATCTTACATTATTTTTGTCGTTTAAACAAAAGATGCTGCATCTGATTCTGTTTCCAACTAAAGACAATGGCCATTGTTGTCGCATGCCGGTGTCACGTGATATTCTATCCCCTCTTAAAGCTATCCGGGGGGGTGTAGACTATCCGGGGATTAAACTATTCTATCCCCTTTATTGGAAAATGAGTATAATTGAAAAGTTTATGTTGTGATCAAAATTTAAAGTGACCAATTATTTGACGTGTCCTAAACCATGTTCAGAGCAAGGCAAATCGACTTTACTTAGTGGCTATAACTTGTGTTCTTAAGCGTTCTAAATAAGAACAAAATATTAAATCAGTTAGTAAACAATGCACAGTAAGTTGGAAGAGTCCCCATCTGCAAGCACACACACACGCACAGTAACACACACACACACACACACACACACACACAGGTGGAGCCCACCAACAGATTTCAGCAACAGCTGATAGATGGCGTGGATGGATGTTCAAAGTGCTCTAAAACCAAAGCAAGCAAATTATCTAGTAGGAATAAACATACCTATTAGTGTCATTGTTCAAAACAAAGCAGATGGAAGCTAATTTGAAAAAATAAATACACACGCTGCCTTTTTCAACTTCTCTTCATCTGGGGGGATATCCTACGGTTAATACGGGGACACTCTATTTCTCGACACCGGCCGAATATGATGCAATGATATGACCGCCGGTCAGTATAGTTAGTATGGAGCATTGAGTTCATCCAATTGGCTCTCTATTCATACTCTACTTCTTCGTTTCCTTGCGAGTCGCAGCGTGCAGTCCCGGATGACGAGCATTGACATATGGCAAACCGCCAACCCCCCCCCCCCCACGGCGCATGCCCGTTAGTGTAAACTTTCCACTGAGGAACCATAATATAGGCGGGTTAGAAGGATGATGCTAACGTAGTTCGCGTGGGGCATTGTGGGATGGGACGAACGTTGTGCGGCGCTCATTAACGGACACCTGCCACGATCGCCAGAGGGAAGCAGACCGTGACGTCATCGTCGTGGCTTTCACGGTCAATTAAACAATTCAGTGCATAACTGAGTGGAATCATCATAACACGACGACGACGACGACTCCGTCAGTCCGCTAATCAGTTCCACGTCGTCGTCGTCGTCGTCATCATCCTCATCATTGCCATCATTATCATGATCATCGCCTGCAATATACAATTCATGTTGAATACAAAAAGGAACACCTTGGCCCAGTCCGTCTGTCCGTCTGTCCGTTTGTGTCTGTCCAACCGCACCCGTCCGCCCTCTCTGTCTGTCTGTCTGTCTGTCTGTCTGTCTGTCTGTCTGTCTCTCTCTCTCTCTCTCTCTCCCTCTCTCTCTCTCCCGCCTCCAACCGCACTCGCTCTCCGTACGTTACCCGACCGAGCAACATCTTTATAACTCTCCCAATCGCCAGAGGGCCCTACGCAAAGCGCCATCTGGCCAATCACGGCGCCTTTGTCTCCAGCGTCCTAACAACGTCGGAACAGACAAACGCACTGAGTGTAGTCATCCATAGAGTTGAGAATAGGTTTAGCTTGTACGCTGCTAAGGTGCTACGCCAACTTCGCGTTTTGTTATAGGAATCCATCGTCTATGCACTGTTTCTATACCTCGTACCCGACCAATTGCGATTTTAGTTAATGCCACAGACCGTCCAAAGTCATATCCTGAGAGATGAAAAATAACGAAATCTCGTTCAATGCACAAAGACGCAATCAGTCGTCGGTGCACGCACGCACACACCAACTGCACCGCTCCCTCCCTCGCCACACCAATCACCGCAATCCCTCCTCCATTCCACCCACCGCAATCCCTCCTCCATTTCACCCACCGCAATTCCTCCCCCATTCCACCCACCGCAATCCCTCCCCCATTCCACCCACCGCAATCCATCCTCCATTCCACCCACCGCAATTCCTCCTCCATTCCACCACCGCAATCCCTCCTCCATTCCACCCACCGCAATCCCTCCTCCATTCCACCCACCGCAATCCCTCCTCCATTCCACCCACCGCAATCCCTCCTCCATTCCACCCACCGCAATCCCTCCTCCATTCCACCCACCGCAATCCCTCCTCCATTCCACCCACCGCAATCCCTCCTCCATTCCACCCACCGCAATCCCTCCTCTATTCCACCCACCGCAATCCCTCCTCCATTCCACCCACCGCAATCCCTCCTCCATTCCACCCACCGCAATCCCTCCTCCATTCCACCCACCGCAATCCCTCCTCCATTCCACCCACCGCAATCCCTCCTCCATTCCACCCACCGCAATCCCTCCTCCATTCCACCCACCGCAATCCCTCCCCCATTCCACCCACCGCAATCCCTCCCCCATTCCACCCACCGCAATCCCTCCCCCATTCCACCCACCGCACTCCATCCATTCACTGTTAAACATCATGCACCGATTCACATAATATTCGTTCGGTGTTAATTCGTCGGCGACGGTGAAAGGAGTCTTCGTTTTCCCGTCATTTCCAACTGAATGGGACCTGATTATATAGCGCCTAGAGCACAAAAAGCAGCGTTCAATAACAACGCCTGACATGTGATTTATGGGAAAGGGACGCATGCACTCTCCTCGATCCTTGTCTAACATGACGGTCGGTCGGTCGGTCGGTCGGTCGGTCGGTCGGTCGTGTGGTAACTCGTTGGTCGTCGGAGTTGAATCAGCCATGGATGGCATAGCGCGTGTGTCATATTATGAGGTTGTTAATCGACGTGCTGATAAACAATACACGCTGTTGTCACGAACGTCCCTTAGATATGTCGGTTTAGCAGAACACAAAAGAATGAATGATTACATTAATATTATTCATCGCCATGACAACCACTTCAGCAGCAGCAGCAGCAGCAGCAGAAGCAGAAGCTCTTCGGACTGCAGCAGCAGCTGTTGACTTTGTTGAGAGTGACGTGTCATAAATCAGCGATTCATACCAACTTCATTTAATATTAAGTTATCTAGGCCTGAAGTTGATATATAGATCTGATTTTTAAAATCGTCTTTGGTCCCTCTAGTGATGGAAGTGAACCTCTGTCAGTCCAAGGGCCCCAATCAGGGCTGCGCAGTGCGCACGAGGGTAGGCCTATATATACAGCGTGTGCTCACCTCAAGAAAAATTTGACATCGTGTTGTATATATATGTACGTAGCTCCGAAAACGAGGGTATACGCTGGTATACAGCGTGTATACGTATATATTACAACTCGCAAAGAGCAACGTAAAATGTTGTTATAAACCAAATGACGAGTAGAAAACAGCAGAAGATGGCGATTTTAGACGAAAAAATCATGAAATGAGTTCGTTTTACGCCTTTGTGAACGTTTTAACAGTGGGGGACGTCCGAAAAGCATCTGATGACTACAAAGGGTCGTCAGAAATTTCGACGACTAAAAAAGGTCGTCAGAAATAATCAGAATATTTAGCCGAGAAAAAGTAGATTTTTGTACCGCAGCGTGTATGTATAGGCCTATGCTCACCTCTAAATTTACCAGTACAGCGTTGACCTGGCCCTGCATGCATACAATTTCATTAGTTCGCATCATGAGAGTAATTCGGCAGGTCGAAGAAATTGTAAATATAAAGAAAATAAAAAATTACAAGAAATTCCAAAGAACGTCTAATAGGTCATAAGTCATGAGGTCAAAAGTAAAATAGGTTGGCGTGACCTATATGGTGGCGGCGATTTACTGGTCACAATTAATTGCTTTTGGTTTAGACCTCGGCCAAAATTCGATATTCATGTCTAAACCAGATTGTTGTTATTCACCTACATTGTTAATTTGTCGTTCGCATGCAGTTGGGCTAAGCCTACTTCCGGTCATGTTCTGACAGATTGTCGGCCATTCAACTTTAAGCATTGTCCAATTTTGTTCATTGTTAGGCCTAGTTGTGTCGAGTGCGTCAAAAAAGACCCCCTTAATGTTTTTTTTACTATATCTTGGCCAGGAGCAACCATTTATAAATCAGATTTTACAGACGTAAAGGCAATAGGCCTACATAGCCTACATGTATACACGTACAATGGCCGAATTTCACCACAACATATCAAGCAGAGCAAAAGTTATATCTCTTTTAGTGAGACCATCCACTGTTTTTTGACGATTTAAAAACATAACGCAACAAAAACTAAAGAAACCGACGACGACGACAACGACGACGACAACGACGCTGGGGAACGAGGTCAATCAATGGCAGCTGCTATTATAAAACGATGCAGACCAGTTGACTAAAAGACGAATTTACCCGTCTTGCAACAGAACCATTCCGGTCTAATCGTATAAACCTAACGACTTTTGCTATACGAGCAGACTAATAATTAGAAACACACATGTTTGTGTTCTATATCAATTATCAAACCTATGCATGCATGAAATAATTTGGAATGCGTGTCACTTGCATAGGCGTAGGGGAGATTTCAGCAGTGGGTGGGGACAAGATTTTACTTCTGCCCAAAACTTAAATCCGAAGTAAATGGCGTTGCGCACTTATTGACCTATGCAGTGACGGATCCAAAAAGTTTCGAAGAGGGGGAAGGGTGGCAAATGGGAGGAAAATCAAGGACTCCAAGAAAATGTACAGTGCTCAAGATGCAGATATCCGGTCAAAGCCATATGGCTTTGACCGGATATTTTTCTGACGACGTTTTTTAGACCTTCTCCAAATATTTATGAAAAAAACATGCCAACTGCGCTACTTTCAAATCTGATCACCTTTTAAAGTCACATCCATGAAGTTATTGGGGGCTACATTCTGTGTAAATGTAAAATGGCAAATGGGCCGGATTGCCCACCCTGAATCAGCCCTGGGCCTATGTCTTTGTACAAAAGCAGAGTTTCTGTTCTTGCGCCCGCGTCCGGGGAGAAGGGGCTGAGGGCAAATTCCTGGGGCCCGGCTACTTTTAGCCTCTGGCTGCCATGGGTAATGTTATACTTATTGCAAAGTTTGTGATGTAGGCTTATGCCTTCAGGCTTCACTACAATCAGTTTAAACTTCAAATGAACAACTGAATAATTTCATAATAATTGTATATTGTTTTGTATTGCACCGTAATTTTTATCATCTATAAAGCACCTCTTGTAGGGTGAACCGTTCAGTGGCGCTCCCAGTCGTGCCCGAACTTTTATTATTCGAGTTTGTTTTTGCATTTTTCCTCATATATATATAGTCCTAGCCTTAAGATAGTTTAGGGACTCGTTAAAGCTCTGACTGGGGTACAGGAATTTATCTCATCAAGACATCAACCCTGCTTCAGCCCGCACGAATTGTCGCGATTTTCGGTCAAATTTGGGTTTGTGAATTTGCTGAAATTAGGACACCTGGACAACGAGGTCGACCTAGGACCATTTGGACGAGGTCGACCTACAGGCCCGCATTAAGGTAGGTGCTAAGGGTGCTGCAGCACCCGGGCCCCGCGGGTTTTGGGGCCCGCATTTTCGGAAATGATGAAATTTTTTAGCAAGAATATTGCAACAATATTAAATACGAAGTTATCGTCAACGAAATGTTGGCAAAGTTCTCCCACACATCCGATTTATTAGCTCCAGCTTATGAATTGATTGAAATCACAGGAACTTATTGTTATTGTAAATTTATCTTTATGACCAGAGCCGAATTAAGAAATGTTGAGCCCTGTTCGGTAAATTTTTGCGGATCTTCGGCCAAACATTTTGATGACCTTTTTTAGTCGTTTTGTTGATATTTGATAAAAATAAAAAAATTATCGGAAAATTTGTTCCAGCATGTGTGGGGCCCCCTAAAATGTGGGACCCCTGTTCGGTCGAACATCTTGAACATGCCTTAATCCGGCCCTGTTTGGAAGGTATCAAAAGTGATGGGCTATCTTAAATTATAAGCCATGCGGGTCAATCATTTTGACTGGCTTCTTTAAAATAATAAGAGAAATAACGTTAGAAAACATGTTATTGTATAACTCTTAATTTCTTAAACCTGTTATAGCTTATCATCTTCTCTAGTTTTCTGCCTCCGAGGCTGGCTGAAATGTCCGATGCCTCTTCCTCAAACTTTCCATAGGTCTATCCATTTGCTATTATCCATAACCTGTCGTGGTCCTCATCGTAATTGTTCGCTTCCCTTCGTGTTTCCTTCATGATCGTTCTTCGCAGTGAGTCTGCCCACAACCTGTGTTCTACCCACTTCCTTTGTCTCGATCTCTTTCACTGAATAGGTAGGCCTATAGGCCTACTCTTCTCCGATAATTCCTATACCTAGATAATTGGTGCAAGAAGATCATGACGCTCTAAAGAGCGGTTTGCCATGATAGGCCTATTATTGGAGTCTGCGAAAGAAATATGATGCTATAATTTTATTAGACCTGAAAATAGGAAGAAGGAACTCGTAAATTTAAATTTAAGAATTACGATAAACTGAAAAGAGAAAGCAGGAATCCAGAGAAACGGATGATAAAACATTGACATGGAGTGCACGTGGTGTTGTTTGGATTTGAGACATGAACCATGAGAGCAAGCAATATAATCATAAGAAGACTGGAGGTCTTCGAGATGTGGAAGTGGGAACAATGAAGACAATCAACTGGATGGAACATAAGCATATGCTTATGTTCCATCCAGTTGATTTTCTTCATTGTTATAAATATAAATAACAATTGAAGAAGCTAGTCGTTCGTTCCTTCTGTCACGTATAGACCTACATCTACTAGTGTAGGAAACGTTTCCTTAGAAACAATTGCACGCATACCAAAGGAAATCTCCTGGCTGTATAAGTGTATAGTGTATACTCATTAGGAAACACGGTATAATTACATGTATATATATGTGCCTCCATGGTAGACCAGTGGTTGACAGAAGACTGAGAGGAGGGCCCGCAAGGTTACCACAGCACCCGGGCCCGCACTAGCCTTAATGCGGCCCTGTCGACCTAGGACCATTTGGACAACGAGGTCAATCTAGGAACATTTGGACAACGAGGTCGACCTATAGGACCATTTGGACGAGGTCGACCTAGGACCATTTGGACAACGAGGTCAATCCAGGAACATTTGGACAACGAGGCCGACCTAGGACCATTTGTACAACAAAGTCGAGCTAGGACCATTTGGACGAGGTCGACCTAGGACCATTTGGACAACGAGGTCGATCTAAGACCATTTGGGCAACGAGGTCGACCTAGGACCGTTTAGACAACGAGGTTGACCTAGGAGCATTTGGACAATGTATCCGCCGAGAAAGTTCTGATGATAGCTAACATCAGGGGCGGATCCAGGGGCCAATCCGGTCATGGCCCCATCCCATTTAAAAAGTGCATGGGACGTGCCCCCCCCCCATTTGGTTTCACCAAGCCATTAAATAAATGCAGCGGGAGAGAAAAGTAGGATACTAGTAGAGAGGCCAAAGTATATTATTGTTACTTGCAGTGATTACTTTGACCAGGAAGACTGATGACTAAAAAAAGGTCATCAGATTTTTCTGGCAAAGATCAGAGATCACAGACAATTTTACCCCCCCTTCGAAAATTTCTGTATCCGCCCTTGGCTAACATTGCCTGCAGAGGGGGACTGAGAACAGAACAATATGGCGCATCATATAGTTAACACGGCCACGCTCGTCCGAGTCTGGCATTAGAGAGAGGGAAGGAGATATGAGGAAGAGAAAGAAAGAGATGAACGGAGTTACGAATAGTAAGAGAGAGAGAGAGAGAGAGAGAGAGAGAGGGGAGAGAGAGAGAGAGAGACAGAGACAGAGACAGAGACAGAGACAGAGACAGAGAGATAGTGGAAGGGACAGACAGAGTCAGAGAGACAGAGAGAGATAGAGAGCGCGAAAGAGAGAGGGGATGAAGAGAAAGAGATAGTGATAGAGTAGAATAACGAAAGAGAAAGAGATGAGAGAAAGACAGACAGACAGAGAGAAACAGCGAGAGAGAGAGAGACAGAGAGAGACAGAGACAGAGACAGAGA
The DNA here is from genome assembly GCA_949752735.1 of Lumbricus terrestris. Taxonomy (NCBI): domain Eukaryota; kingdom Metazoa; phylum Annelida; class Clitellata; order Crassiclitellata; family Lumbricidae; genus Lumbricus; species Lumbricus terrestris. Next base: position 21,375,545 of record OX457040.1, read on the forward strand.
CAGAGACAGAGAGAGTTTCTAAAACTGACGCAGCTGCTGGAAGTAGGCTCAGTGGTCGGCCATTGATAGTTTTTTCGTCCATCGGGAATCGTTGGTTGTCTCGCTCCCAGAGCAATTCTAAGCTGAGTGATTATTGGTCGTGTATAAAAAGTAGCACCATTGGCGCCGTGTAATGAGTCACCAATGGCGCTGCATAAATTGGTTCTTTTGACTACCGTGGGCGTATAGGCTATTATCCCGGGATAGAGCGGCGAATGCTTTTGATCCCCTGTAGATTTACCCGATAAAAACGAAGCTTGACAGAACCATTGTGCTTACAATTTTCGAATATTGTATTCCTTTGGCGGATTTTGTGTAGTCACCATCTGCTTAAGCTTATTATTTTAAGATGTGCTGAATCATAAGAAAATTCCACTTCCAAAATTCATGCAGTCGGATTGTAACTCGTGATGAGATTAATTGCTTGCTTCCAAACAGCGTCGCGTCCGCGTATCTATAGGAGGAACTGCACTTACTGCAGTATTGCCATAAAACGGCTATCGCTACGATAGCCTATTTAGATCTATGGCAATACTGACCAGTAATCCATACTTTCGCAATAGGTCTATACTGCTTCGTAGGCTATAAATAAGGTTCGATAGGTGGTTGGTGATTGTTTATACATTGCGTCAGAATCTGCAGCGAAGATATTGCAAGCAGCCTATATAATTATACATGTAGGCCTATATACGACTGCATATACGGTAGGCTACTTTTTGCCTTGTGGACGATTCACTGGGGCAAAGACGAATTCAAGAATTGAGCAAAGATAAGTTGACCAGTAATTTATTATTTCGCAATGATTTAGGTCTGTTGCTTTGTGCGAAAAACGTTGGCTTAGGAAGATGGTGGAAAAGGAGAAGAAAATAATGAGCAACTTAAACGGAAGTGGAAGACAAGAAAGAATCATTTCGTGTAACGTCACAGCATTCATGAAGATTTCATTGAATCAACGTCTGCTTAGTGTATATATACTGATAGTTGGATGCCTCACATCTTGGAAAGAGGTCTGAAACATGGATAACGACTGGAAACCATTTCAGTTGGTCAAAGTGTTGTAACGGTTGTTTTCATTTGCAGAGAGAAGTGTATTCAGATCAATCTCAACAATCACGTTTCTGTTAAACAAGTTTTTTTATAAAGTTGTGCTGACTTTAGTTTTCATGAGTTTAAGGACATGAAGACTGCACGAAAGCTGGTTACATGTTTAGCGACACTGCCATATCAAAGATGATTAGTGTCTCCCTCCTCCTTTATGCAGGCTTGGGACTGGCGCTGGAAGAGAACAACCAGTGTCGGAGTTCAATAGCCTTCTGCGATGATCTGCAGCCTATACATAGAAAACTGTGAGCCTGTGACATGCATGGGTAGACCATGTCAATGGGGCGCCATTTGGACTAGGACCGACCCTGCATGGTCTCCTCCTCAGACTCACCTCTCTTTTTTCCACCAGCGCTTGAGGATCTAGATTCTCTTCGATTCTCCTTAATTGTGTCAGGTCGGGAGCGCCTTTCGTCAGTCTCTCTCTCTCTCTCTCTCTCTAGATCTCAATCATGAAATGGCGCCGTAAATATGCGACCTCACAATAAAACTTATAATTACAGACGGTTGAATGAATCGCTTTTCTTTTGGAGACCATGAGAAAGGAGATTTCGAACTTTCTCATCGTTCTCTGCCGATGAAGAACAACTTGCAAGAACTTGTTGTTCTGTCGAATGTCGTCTGCAGAGAATGACAACGAGGCTGTGTTGTTCGTCTGAATCCAATCGGATCTAATCAGGCGTGAAGCATCGAACGAACACATGGGGCGTCGTATCCACTGGACCGTGACATCACGGTCCAACTCTCTGCCATCGCTTCTGCTTATTTAGTCTTCGTCTTCTAACAACTTGGGAGCCGCCCGCATTAACCGCGATGTGTCGACCCCTTTTCAAGACCCGATCTCGCGACCACTTCGAAGACGGGAGCACGTGTTTTCAGAAGCGCTCAACTGGAAGATCGAGAGCGAAACGCCGCCGCCGACGCCGCAACGTCGATATAGACTTCGTCTTCTTCTTCGTGTGGACCGTAGTTGCGCTCGAATGGATTTCCAGTCACGGGCGAGCGAGCGAGTGGCTCTAGATGGCAACGGGCTAGAGATGTCGTTCAAAGGAAAACCCGGTGGTGGCGGTGGTGGTGGTGGCGGCGGCGTCTTTTGTCCGCTCTGCTTCAAATTGCAGCAGCAGCACCCAGCAGCACCCAGCAGCACCCTGCACCGACCGAGTGCCCACCACCGCCACCGCCACCGCCACCGCTGCAGCTAAATTTCACGATCGATCGATGTTTAGAAAGCGATGGCTAGGCGGCGGTGGCGACTGCAGCGGCGCTGGATAAAAAGACAATATTTTATGGACCAATTCCACGTATCACTGGTTCACCAGTTCGGTTTATTTGGGATTTTGTTCTAACACGCATGGCTGATTAGCAATGTCTTCTTCGGCTATGGTCTTATCGACATCGCAAATGGCACGTATGATTGCCCTATGTAAGTACATAAGTACAAAGTGGTGTCTAATGGTAGGCCTAACTTGCTTGAGAGCTCGAACATCATGTCTGGTGGCTCAATAGACACAGCGTAATCTGCACTCAGACACTAATGTGCTGGATTTGTAGCTCGCAACTTAATGTGTCAACTTCTAGTCAGATTTATAGAGGGTAAAAAAGTGCTTAAGTCTGATCGCCATGAATACCCATGTGCACTTCGGTGGCATTTGGTGATACTTGTAGGCCTACGGGTTGTTTAATCCATGGCATGCAAGCAAAGAGCCACAAAGCAGAAAGACGTTTTATAACCAATTCCGAGTGGCTGGAGTCGCACGATGGGAGTCTTGGAATTTGGTAATCATCGCCTGCTGTGAACGCGTCGGCTGCACTCTCTCTCTCTCTCTCTCTCTCTCTCTCTCTCTCTCTCTCTCTCTCTCTCTCTCTCTCTCTCTCTCTCTCTCTCTCTCTCTCTCTCTCTCTCTCTCTCTCTCTCTTGAAATATAAGCAGATCATAAAAGCAGCGGTTGACTCCATTTATTGTCAACTTGTCATTGGGACTTTAGGCTAAATGTCTCGAGCTCTCTAATTGCCTTTCGTAAGCTATCCATCACAATAGTTAGACAGAGAATCGAAGGCTCAGCTGTAGGAGGTCCATAGAGAATTATGGGTCTTCTTCTAACTTCTAAGTCGAGACTTATACCCACTTGCATTGCATGTCCATTCAGTCGTACATGCTCACAATTTCGCATTATCAGAATTGGCAATAGTTTATTAGACAGACAGTTCGAAAGGTTAGGAATGCAATGAAAGAGATCTTATCCAGATCGTTTGTTCGCTGGTTGTATATATGCAAAGTCTAGTTCCGTGGTCGTCTACGCTGACCACCGCCATGCATGGTATACAGTTCCGCTGCGATGCACCCTTCGGTCTAAACTAAACGATGTCACTGAACCGTGAACCACGTGAAATGTAAGAAAAACCAAATCATGAGACTCGAGATACACACTATGCTATATTTATAACAGCAGTTAATAGACGGATCGTCGCAAGATCTTCGGCCATTACAGTAGCATGTACTTCGTTATGTGTGTTGTTTAGTTTTAAATCGGTCGGTCATTGTCTTCTTTAGATAATCCATCCTAGACGCCGATTCGGAAAGTATATAAAGCGGTAGATCTCTTCGAAATAAATGAGTCCAATCACTGATAGATGCAACTATAGATGTAACTTGACAGTGCATAGACCTATAATATACAGTGTATAGCCTACACGCCGTACACGGACTGGTGCACTGATTAGTGATCACAGACGTTGAGACGTATACGTAGGCTAGGAAAGCAGTATCCATGCCATAATCTATGGCAGTATTGAAATCTGACTTGGCATGAACTTTCAAAATCTATAGTCTGTACATAAATTATTGCGTATACGTTCTGTTTGAATTTGAGGATTCAATGGCAACCTATATTGAAATAGCCTGGACCAAAATAATAATTTCTCAGCACTTTATAAAACTGACTGCATGGACTATAACCGTATAATATTATGTCAAGAGCGTTAAAAAATGATGCATAGCCAATGTACTTTTGTCTGGGATTGTATTTAGAATAATTAACTTGCGATGTTGCACTACATATATAGCTCATACATAAGTGTGCATGGCAATTTGTTTTACATGAACTCACTGCAAAGTCACCGTTTTAGCTGTATATATAGACGAATTAGATTATAGACTATAGGCCTATATAGTCACTATACCATGCAGGTAATGCAACAGTGACGGCAGTTTTCATAATAGAACTTTCAGACAATCAGCATATGAAAATCGATAAATAAGCGTAGGCTATACACTTTATACAGTATACTGTCAGTACATACGTAACTGACCTATAATTACAAGACGCTGGCCAAAATTAATTAGAGCCATGCAGAACATCGTAACAAAACTTAGAATGCCAGCGTATAAGCTCAATCGATATGTCGTGTGCGCATGCGCAACGACTCGGGTCGAGTCTGCAAGAATTGTAAACACACAACACTCGTGGATTAAGTTTCCGAAATTTTAAAGTTTTCCGAAGTTTTTCGGCCAAATTTTCTTAATGCAACAACAATCCAACGTTTTAAACCACCTCGAACATTAAAACTCTCCAACAACTATACTTGACCACTTTCTATGTGACCTGGCCTATAGGCTACTGGTTACACAATACACATGTCGAAATGGCTTAACAAGACCACTTCCGGTATACTATAGCCGGAAGTTGAGATGTCGAAACGGTTTACTGTCAGGTATAAGTCAGAGGAAGAGAAGACCACAGATGGCTACAGATGGCGATGAGGACTGCAGAGACTTTAACAACTATGGTATACAGTACACTGTAATTATAATGCTATATTATAGGACGACTGCATGGAAAGCAATAGCCTACGGTTAGTTGTCATCGTTGCTAAAGTGTTAATACCTGACCTTTGCACCTGATCCCATGCATCTATAGTTTCAGAGTCAATAACAGCGATGCATTCATTGTCAGCGAATGTTGAAGTCATAATATGGCTCTGGTCAGCCAACTATAATTATAAGAAAGATGCGTTAGCATTAAACATTTATGGCTTTGTGTGCAACTGTTATAATTGAGGGTTTATTTCAATCACCCTCCACAGCATAAGATGATGATGTATTGGTCGCAGGTCAGTCAGTGATGACCAGCAGACTTTGCTTGCTGCAGGTGTCAGCATTTGTTCGCTCAACCAAATCCAAAAGCAATTTAACAACAAAGACAAGCGGACAAAATAAGAGGACACTGCCACATTGGTCCATCTCTCACTCGATGTCTGCCATGTCCTGCCACTTGTCTGTCTCTTGTGCAGTGTGTATGTCTCTATAAAGAGTTCTGCGCATATCCTGCGTGGCCCATATTCATGTATATACTATATATATTATATATATTATATATTATATATATATTATATATATATATTATATATATAAGCCTCTGTTCATTTGTATGTGGGTGCGTGTGGCTCTGCACGGTGTGTGGGTGACGTGTCTATACATCGTCAAATCCACCTGTCAATTGGATGATTGATTGATTGCTCGGCCGGGCGCCTCTGCTTCTTAAGGAGACTCTAGGAGAGAATTTATTGCTCTGCTGGCATCAATTCATGCCTAGCTTCACAGAGAAGAGTCGTGCATACGTGCACAGCACTGCACACATATTGTACAAAACACGTACACGTGTATTAGTAGGCCTACGTAATGTGTAGGCCTATGTATGCAGGTAGACCTGTAGGTACTTAGAGTGTGCATATGCATAAGTGACACTTAAGTGTAAAGATAAGAAGGAACGCAACACGATTTTAAAGCAGATCTACAGATATTTCTCAGAAGCATCATCCAGTGCATGGTAAAAGGTAAACAAACTGAACAGCTGTTTATATACTCCCTCCCCTAATTGTGGCAATTCAACAATTGAGGCCACTAAAAAAGCGAATTGAAGGATGGGCAACAGCCATTGGTATTCCACTGATATGATAACCTTCGGTTAAGCATACATGTAGGCCTTTCAGCAAAACGAAGCATGCATGTCTGACATGCAGATCAAAACCAGTTAGGATGAGTTTTTAAAATGTTTCTTGAGTTATATCAATTAGGAATACTATGTAGCCTAGATGTACTTAGTCATGCAGGCAGTAAAAGAGCAGAAATTCGTCAGAGAAGCAAGAGAAAGCATATCTCAATTGCACTGTTGTTTACATTATCGGCACAAATTCACATTAAGCTCATCATCGGAACCGCAAATACAGGCAGGAAAAAAACAGACAAACAGACAAACAAACAAACTGTCTGTTTGTTTGTCTGTCTGACAAACAAACAAACAGATAGACAGACAGACAAACAAACAGACAGACAGACAAACAAACAAATTGACAGACAGACAAACAGACAGACAAGCAGACAAACAGACAGACAAACAAATAAGCACACAGACAGACAGACAAACAAACAGACAAACAGACAGACAAACAAACAGACAGACAAACAACAAACAAATAGAAATACAATCAAACAGACAAACAAACAGACAGACAAACAACAAACAAATAGAAATACAATCAAACAGACAAACAAACAGACAGATAAACAAACAAACAGACAGACGCCGCATAAAATATAGATGGCGTCTTAATAAGCGAACAATCTAAACCCTTCTTCGATAGTCCTTCTCTTCACTCTGTCTGCAATTTATAATAGCTGCTTTAGTCATCCTGCTAATTCCCTGTTGACCATTCCTCTCTGACATCACTGCAGTTCTTTCTTCTCTACAGCTCTCCTCTCCTGCTAATTCCCTGTTGACCATTCCTGTCTGACATCACTGCAGTTCTTTCTTCTCTCCAGCTATATCCTCTCCTGCTAATTCCCTGTTGACCAATTCTCTCTGACATCACTGCAGTTCTTTCTTCTCTACTGCTCTCCTCTCCTGCTAATTCCCTGTTGACCATTCCTCTCTCATGACATCACTGGAGTTCTTTCTTCTCTACAACTCTCCTCTCCTGCTAATTCCCTGTTGACCATTCCTCTCTCATGACATCACTGCAGTTCTTTCTTCTCTATACAGCTCTCCGTCTCTCTGTTTCGATTTCCTCTCAGTACTATTTCGAGCACATACATGTATAGTTGTATAACTATTGTGTTTTGTTTACTTGCTCCTCATCTCATCTCATCTTCCTCGTGTTTATCTGCATCTCTGCATGCACGTATCGTCACAACATCCTTCAACTACTTTCTCGACGTCTTCCCACTTAACCATATATAATCATACATTATATGTATACACTCGTCTGCATTATTTTTCTTCGTATACACATGCAGCTCCTCTTCTTTCTGGCTTTAATTTTGTGTCTAGCTCTTTTCTTTCTATGTTCTTTGCACTCCTCCACATACTTAACATACGTAAAGATAATTGTGCCATCTTAATTCGTCAACCAAATCGCGACCTGTTAGATCTTCTCATGCATGCATGCATATCGCACTAAACTTCTTCTCAATCTGCATATCGCACTAAACTTCTTCTCAATCTGCATATTGCACTGAACTTCTTCTCAATCTGCAAATCGCACTAAACTTCTTCTCAATCTGCATATTGCACTGAACTTCTTCTCAATCTGCATATTGCACTGAACTTCTTCTCAATCTGCATATCGCACTAAACTTCTTCTCAATCTGCAGATCGCACTAAACTTCTTCTCAATCTGCATATCGCACTAAACTTCTTCTCAATCTGCATATCGCACTAAACTTCTTCTCAATCTGCATATTGCACTGAACTTCTTCTCAATCTGCAGATCGCACTAAACTTCTTCTCAATCTGCAGATCGCACTAAACTTCTTCTCAATCTGCAGATCGCACTAAACTTCTTCTCAATCTGCATATCGCACTAAACTTCTTCTCAATCTGCAAATCGCACTAAACTTCTTCTCAATCTGCATATCGCACTAAACTTCTTCTCAATCTGCATATCGCACTAAACTTCTTCTCAATCTGCAAATCGCACTAAACTTCTTCTCAATCTGCAGATCGCACTAAACTTCTTCTCAATCTGCAGATCGCACTAAACTTCTTCTCAATCTGCATATCGCACTAAACTTCTTCTCAATCTGCAAATCGCACTAAACTTCTTCTCAATCTGCATATTGCACTGAACTTCTTCTCAATCTGCATATTGCACTGAACTTCTTCTCAATCTGCATATCGCACTAAACTTCTTCTCAATCTGCAAATCGCACTAAACTTCTTCTCAATCTGCAAATCGCACTAAACTTCTTCTCAATCTGCAAATCGCACTAAACTTCTTCTCAATCTGTATATCGCAATAAACTTCTTTTCAATCTGTATATCGCACTAAAGTTCTTCTCAATCTGCATATCGCACTAAACTTCTTCTCAATCTGCATATTGCACTGAACTTCTTCTCAATCTGCATATCGCACTAAACTTCTTCTCAATCTGCATATTGCACTGAACTTCTTCTCAATCTGCATATCGCACTAAACTCCTTCTCAATCTGCATATTGCACTGAACTTCTTCTCAATCTGCATATCGCACTAAACTTCTTCTCAATCTGCATATCGCACTAAACCTCTTCTCAATCTGCCGGTTCTTTCTGCATCATCTTATTGCTTGGATGCGCCTTTGTCCCATATTATGGTTAATCACCGTCTTCGTTCTCGTGAGCACACAACAATATTTGTGAAGTGCTTGCTTGGTTTTCGTTCATTTCCTGGCATATCATGCATTGCATCTTGCAATGCGATGTTTAATCCCATCCTATAAACTGCCTCAGTCAGTCGAATCAGCCTTAAATGCCAGGCGTTCATTACACCACCATGCAGCATGCAGGGGCTGCTGCTGATTGGTTCTCGTTGCTCTGT
>OX457040.1:21389536-21452036 GCA_949752735.1 Lumbricus terrestris
CAAAATTTGCGGCAATGCAACGACCAAGGTACAGATTTTTGCCCGTTTGTCCATGAACCAGACATCGCTTTATTATTATTATTATTATTATTATTATTATTATTATTATTATTATTATTATTATTATTATTATTATTATTATTATCATCATCATCATCATCATCATCATCATCACCATCATCATCACAAATGTAATAATTTCCCATGAGTAAATTAAGTCATATAGAAGTGCAAACGCCTTTTTCAACTATCCTGTAAGGCGTGTGCCACTGTCTATATATATATATATAATATGCGATCAAACAATCGACTCATTAAATCTCAATTTTTTTATGTGTCTTAATTTGGCTCCCATGACATTTACATTTGCTTACGCTTGTTTATCATGTGGTCCGTAACAGACCCATGCAGACCTAAATTTCTGTGTGAGTCTTTGTAGTAGAATTGTAATTTTGGTGCTAAAGTGTTTTTTGGTCACTTTGGCCACAGAATTAATAGTATCTTCCTTCATCAGACATGCATGCATGAGTGTCTGTTGTGACGTGGATTCTAATGCGTTTTCAATCTGTCACTTGACACAATCTGTCACTGGAGCTTACTTTCTTACCTATACTCACGTACATTCGATCGATTGATTTGGTCACATTAGCAATCAATCAATCAATCGATCGATCGATCGATCGATCAATCAATCAATCGATCAATCAATCAAAGCGAACGAATCGTCTCAAACTTCTTCTGAACAGAGTCGCAATCACGCGCATGCGCACATCGTCAATCCATCGTTAGACGACAGATACCTTCTTCCCAGCTGGAGCTCTTTCGCTCTCACTCTTCTGAGTATTCTCCTATCGTCCCTGTCCGCCCTCAGCTGCTCTTCCCTCCTCATCCTTCTTTCCTTCTTTCCTTCTTCCACCATCCCCTTCCACTCCTCCTCCTCGTCTTCCCTGAAAACCTCGTTGGTTTGCTTCGGCAGAGACTGCTCACTGCACCGATGATGATGACGATGATGATGACGATGATGATGACGACGACATCTTTTACGACCCAACCAATAAAACCGACGAAATGACTGAAATGCACGCAGCGACGACTACGACAACTACGACGCTTCTTGCACAGCAGCGTAATTGGCCATTATCATCGACGACATCATCGGTCGTTGGATTTACACGGTCGGCTGACGACCGACCGACCGACCGACCGCACGAGGGAGCGGCCGATGGACCGACCGACCGACCGAGGGAGCGGCCGATGGACCGATAGACGGAGACCGAGTCTTTGTCGAGGTCGGTGGCGTTGGCGTCGCTGCACTGCAGTGAGTGAGTGAGTGAGTGAGTGAGTGGCAGGCAGACTGAAAAGCAATCGTCATCTAAGCTCGACATGCAGAACGACAGCCAGCCCCCTTCCATTGCCCCACAATGCACGCCCTGCCACAACTCCGCCTCTCCTTCCCCTCGTAGTCGTCGGTCTGCGGAAGGAGGAAGAGAGGGAGGAAGAAAAGGATGGAGGGAGCGAAGGAGTTGGAGGAGGAGGCGGAGGAGCGGGTGACTGTGTGGAGGGACGATGGACGACGGCTATGCATTGTATCAATAGGGGACGAATTCATCGTAGTCTATATGGCCTGCCTGCCTGCCTGGCTGATGCAGTCGGTGAGTGGTCGGTGCAGCGGCGGCGGCGGTGGCGGCGGCGGTGGCGGTGGCGGTGGCGATGCCTTCGGTCTCTGTGGTCGTCGTCGGTGGACGGACGGACTGACGGCGATAGAGCGACGAGACTTTACGCGTTTCCGCTTGACATTCTAACCTCGACGACGACGACGAGCGAAGGAAGGGACGAATGGACGAAGGAGGAGCGAGGTCTGTGGTGGCTTAGTACACTACTATGACGGCGCTAGGATGAGGACGAACAGTAACAGTTGTTGTTGTTGTTCTGTTACTTGCATCGAATCGAAGTAAAGCGATTGTTGCGTCGCACCTGTCGTCGTCGTCGTCGCTTGCAACACAACTGAAGTGAACGCAGAATTAGTCGCAGTCTGAATCATCGGATTTAACGGAAAGTCGACGACGAAGAAACACCTGTTCTATAGTCAATCGTCGTCCTCATCTATAGTTTGAGAAGAGGAGGAGAGGAGAGGAGGAGGAGGAGGAGGAGAAGGAGAAGGAGGAGGAGAGGAGGAGGAGGAGGAGGGGAGAGGAGAAGGAGGAGGAGGAGATAGACGATTGGACAGACCATGTGGCATTGTCATCATCGCTGATTCTTCTGCGAGTTAGTGGTGGTGATGGTCAAGTGTATTGTGTCATCGTCACTGCTGCTGAGGTTCTCGTTCATTGTGCGTAAAAGTTAGGAGTTGTAGACGATGACGATGACGATGACGATGACGATGACGACGCATATGGCGGCAGACGATCTTCCGCATCGCTGTTCGTCATCGTCGCTCTCTCCAATTATCGTCGTTCTTCGTTTTCTCATTGTTTCTCAGTTTCTGTTCTGCGCTTTCGGTAAGTTCAAAACTCTTCTTCTGATTATAATTATGATGTCATCATCGGTGGTAAACCGACCATGAGATTAATCAACAATCATCATAATAAATCGTATTATATCACACTGTGTAAACAAGTTCAACCTTTTTTGGTCATTGGCATTCAGTGTCATTTACTAATTGCTCCTGCCTCAAAAATATGGAAAAGCCATTATTCCCCATGGCAGTAACTTTGCTTTTGAGATCAGGAGATTGACATTCACAAATTTAACTAATATCTTTCGGAATATTCGATATATAGGAATCAAGTGCTGAGTACGCTTGAAGTAGCTAGCTATATATAAACTTTCTAGAACACATCGAGAATATTCTAGAATGTGCAAGAACCTTCAATACAGAAATAGAAATGGTTGTACAAAATACAGGTGTAAACCCATCGGTTCATTTTAGCTCCAGCTGCTTATAAGTGAATATATGTAAGCCACATACCTGCAGAGATGGCATAGAGAGGCTGCAAATAGGTCTACCTGCAGGGCTGACACTTTTTCTATGCGACCCATCTATATACGGCTAATTCATCAAGACAAGATCGAAAAAGTGCCATGTGGAAGCATCTGTTAAGATGTGTGAGGTCCACAATTAAGGCATATTTCGACTTGCTTGTCGGGGATCATCCATGGCAAGACCCGGGCACCTCATTTCATCTGTGAATCTGCTACTGCATGCCACAACGTGACCGGTGTTTCGAGGCAATTGGAATCGACTGCAACCCAAACGAGTGGCGTCTCTTCATTGAAGGTTCATCCATAGAAGCCTCAAAGCTGTGTTGTTCCATAATGGAAAATATCCATCTCTTCCTCGTGCACATTTGGTGCACCTCAAAGTGGATCATAACAGCGTCAAAACCTTGCAAGGCGCCTTTTAGTTTGCCGCGTACGGCTGTGATATATCATAGGAGACATTAAATTGCATGCAGCATTCCTGAGCCATGGTCTCCAAGGAGGTTTCAGCAAATTTCCCTGCTATCTTTGCATTTGGAACAGTAGGATGAGCAAAGCGCACTATACCACAGGCGTGACTGCTGGCCCCAGCGGACTGAGTTCTCTGCGGGTAACACAAATCTGAACTGGAAGCCGGGCGGACTCTCTGAAAGTGCTGATGCCACCATGCACTGCATGTACTATAGATTAAATTGTGTTATATGAAGCAATTTGTCACGTCTCTAGATTAGAATCGGTAGCTTTCAAGTACCTTCTATAGAGTATAGACCCCTTCCTCATAAGCTATCTGCGGCGAAGGTCAAAGTTGGTGTTTTTGTCTAACCAAAAATAAAGCAAACTCTGATGTTCAAAGATTTCCACAAGACGCTCGCTAGAAAGGAGAAAGCATGCAGCTTGGAACAGCATTGTCGTATATTGCATGGTTAGAGGTTTCCTGCATGGGCAATATGTACCAAGGCCGACATTTTGGGGGAGCTGGCTGAGATTCTAGTGAAAGACTACGGATAATATGGGCAGCGTGCAGGATGTCCCTCAAAGTTAATATCCTTAATTTTGATGCTCACCTTGATAAATTCAAGGAGAACATGGGAGCGTATACACTCGGAAGGAGCAAGTCGAGCATTTCCGCCAGGATATTAGACTTTGGACGTCGTTACCAAGGACAGTATAACGAGAACATAATGGGAGACTACATTTGGGGCTGATTCGTGGAAGTAATAATTAGAGTACAATCGTAAATCTTGAAAACTACACATTTCTAAATTTTGCTTGGTCATGCATATAATTATGTAATTATGTTTATGTATATATTATATATACATATATATACAGTGTTAATGCATATCACCAGGGCCGTAAATCTGTTTCTAGATGTGGGGATGGAAAATTTCCGCTTCGGAATTGTGCGTAGTAAACCTCCCTCAAGGAGCCCGCCATTGAGTTCAATGGCACGTATACCCTATAAGTTATAAGTGTTAAAAATTGCTTGGTTCGCACTACTATACATATCCTTTTATGTTCGGACTACAACTTAATAGCTTCTGTGCGCATGGGCGTTGAAGAAATCTTGAAATTGCGATTGCTATTATACAAATACAAACTGCGACCGAAACAGATTCTTTACATGTACATTTGCATGAAAAAAATGATGGGAATCTGATAATGATGATATAATGATGATGGTCACTTTTCTGATGCAAAGGTTTAGGCAATGGCTAATTGTTTATGTACCGTATACGCTATGCGAAAAGCTGTTTTAATAGCGATGGTAGGCCTGTATACAGTGTGCAATTTAACTATTTTCGTCCCATGCACTTACCAGCACACAATCTTGCATGAAGTGATTTGGAAAACGATAAAGATGAGACTGTTTAAATTATTTAACGCACAGCACTTTATTCGTGAATGTTATTTGTTTAAAATTATTTTTCAATGTAGGCTCTCAATCGAATATGCGGTATAATGTGGTACCGACATGAACTGGATATAGCCTATACTTCCCTTTTCAAATCTGGGAGCTAGCTCACACTCCCAATATGATTTGCCGTTGTACTTATGAAATGAATGACAGCCCCGGCGAAGTAAGAAAGGCTTCAAGCGCAGCGAAGGGCTAACGCTGCCTCCCCCAATAAGATCTTACTACCGATAAAGGGAGATAGGTCATTCCAAATAGAAAGGTCTACAATGGCAAAGGTTCGGTGTTGGGCCATGGTATAGTCATTGCCCGTGGAACCATGAGGCCGAGACTTTGTCGACTAGCAGACTGGAGAGGGCGGGAAGAGTATGAGGGTAGGGGATTGTGCATGTACATATAATATATCATATATAATATATATATATATATATATATATATTCATTAGTTGTCTTCTCACCGCATGGCCGCTATCTCTCTGCAGTCTTTCAGGATGACAGGATATACTGCAATGGGCGTGTCACGGTTTCACGTCATAAATTCCTCCGGTTTTGTATTAATGAAGATGAAAGGAATTCTATGGGATTCTATCTTTCGATGGACACATTTACATCTATTGTAGCTTTATAGCTTTTAATCCCACAGAGAAAGTGTTCGAGTATCAATGATCCGAGCAACGTGCAGTCGCCTACAGCTTGCCGACCCCAACATTTGTGACACTATACTTAGAAGAATTGTGGGAAGGGAATTCCTTCACGTTCCCACCTCAGGTTTAAAAGTGGAGAGAAAATTTCCCTCCCCAGGATCTATGACCCTTTAGATTCATTGTGTGGTTTCTTCTAACATATATGCTATTTTTTTGACTTAACATGAACAATAAGAGGAAAATTCGATCGTTTTCCCCGAAATTCTGTAGATTTCGAAATATGATGGTCTGGGTCACAAAAGAAAAATTTATAAAGAATAACAACAATTTTCTATGCTTCTGAGTCACAACTAAGCAGAATATAACACTCATTCCCAAGAAACAAAAATCGTGTTACATAATAATTGTTATCAGAGTCAATAATTAATTATTATTACAAATCAATCGTTGTCAGACTGGCAGTGAAGCATGAAAAACATGCTGCAATGTTCAGACTATATCATATATATATGTATGTGTGTATGTGTGTATGTATGTATGTATGTATGTGTGTATGTATGTATGTATGTATGTATGTATGTATGTATGTATGTATGTATGTATGTATGTATGTATGTGTGTGTGTATGTATGTATGTATGTATGTATGTATGTATGTATGTATGTATGTGTGTATGTATGCATGCATGTATGTATGCATGTATGCATGCATGCATGCATGCATGTATGTATGTATGTATGTATGTATGTATGTATGTATGTATGTGAATGGGTATGTATATTAGATAGATATTAGATATATTAGTTTCTTTAGTCTATCTGTTTATCTGCCTCTAATATCCGATGTGCAATGTATATGCCTGTTGTCTATTTTGCTTCTTTCATCTATATGCACGTGGAAATTGCTTCTGCTATATATTCTGGTGATCTTTTAGATCAGCTTTACATGTTATGCTATATATGCGTCTGCTCTCTCCTTTTATGTCTAATTATCTCCCTGTTTTGGTCAGTCAGTCTGTCTGTCTGTCTGTCTGTCTGTCTATCTATCTGTCTGTCTGTCTGTCTGTCTGTCTGTCTGTCTTGTCGTGCGTCCTTCTGTGGTTCTGTGCATGTCATGTCACTCGTGAGGAGCGTTCTTAATATGAGTGCTTATTGAAATGACGTCCTATTGACATGACGCTACATCATGAAGTGCACCGAAGTGACCGAACACACTGCTGCAGATCATCCTCCGCATATCAGAGCATATGTATATATATATCTTTATATATATATATATATATACGGTCTATATTATATCGGAGGATGAGGAGGTGATGACACCTTCAGTCTGTATGATCTCTCTCTCTCTCTCTCTCTCTCTCTCTCTCTCTCTCTCTCTCTCTCTCTCTCTCTCTCTCTCTCTCTCTCTCTCTCTCTCTCTCTCTCTCTCTCGCTCTCTCTCTCTCTCTCGCTCTCTCTCTCCCTCTCTCTCTCTCTCTCTCTCTCTCTCTCTCTCTCTCTCTCTCTCTCTCTCTCTCTCTCTCTCTCTCTCAGATCGTCCAATGAATAGTCTGCTATCTTCTCGGCCTTTGAACGCCATCTTCAATATACAATTCGCCACCGATATTAACATGTAGCATCGAATTCACCTCTGCAGGAATTTACGAGCCTGTCATCTTGTTTATTAAATTATACCGAACGCAATTACGACCAATTAGGTCGGAGGAGGAGGAGAAAAAGAAGGACGAGGAGGAGGAGGAGGAAGGGTAGAAGAAGGAGGAAGAAGAAAAGGAGGAGGAGGAGGAGGACGAAGAGAATGAAGAGGAGTGGGGTGAATTGGATTGTTCGCATTAAATTCCTATAGTCTATATATTCTGCAGCGCATGGCTGAAATGGTTACACGTCTGTTGATGCTAATTGTAATCACGTTGGAATGGTGTAAGCATCTGAGTGGAGATGTGGTGATGCCCGAATTGGCGGCTGATGTCTATAGTTATTACGTTGGAGTGAAACAAGTCTTACTTGCATATTTGCGTTCCTGTGCACACACATGCGAACACAGACTTACACTCAAGCATACTTATTTAGGCCTATACAGAAACACAACTAGGCCTATAATAGATAAATACATACATATAGTAGGCTACATAATACTTTTTCGATGGCATTGTATATATATAATTATATAGTCGGTGTATGATCTATCAATACGAGGGCAGACTATAACCAGAATAGAGCAGCAGTGGTCCAATTAAGCGGCTGCATGGTGACAAAAGCGTGCATCGTGGGATAGGAACCGAGGGCGAGATGATCCGCAGCAGACGAATATCAAGGAATCACGTGATGTCTCTCTGCAATCAGATTGGCTGATGCATAACCGAACTTTGAACTTTGAACCTGCATGCGTATATAACTATATATAATAATTATACTTTATTCAACTGGAAATATATATATATATACTAAAAATGTTGATACAAATTTAATTTAAGTCAAACAATCAGATTGGTATACACAGATTGACACATACAGAGCCTGACACAGTATGGAGGGAGAACGATAGAAAGAAAGAGCGAGAGAGGGAAAAAAGAGAAAGTTAGGCAGACAGACATAGTAGGCCTACAGAGACAGAGACATAGAGAGCGTGTGATTATAGGCTATAACTATACAATGTATAGTCGACGGTAATTTTGACTCTTTGTGCCACATTACTGCATTTAGCCCCACTTTAAACCGATGCATTTTGGAGGAAACTTAGTATACTAACCATGGGATAGGGGTTCGATAATTATATCCGTTTGCTTGTATGCGTCTGTTTGTTTCTTTAGTCTATCTGTTTATCTGCCTCTAATATATGTATATGTAGATCATATATATAGTCATCGGGACTGTTATAGTGTGATTATATACTATATATATATATATATAGCTGCATCGTCAGTCGATTTCCTAAACATCCGGGTGTCTGTCTGTCTGTCTGTCTGTCTGTCTGTCTGTCTGTCCGTGTACTGCCGTGCATGCTGCGCTGTTGTTATCCATTCCAATATATACATGTATCTCTCTCTCTCTGTGCGGAGAATAATACACTTCATTAGCATATGCTTGTAATGCTACGCAATTCTCATTTCTGAGTTGGAGCTGGCATACTGAGTTGGAGATAGGTATTAGCTAGCACTGAATTGAAGCTGGGGAGTGGGTATGCTGAGTTTTATCAATGCATACTGAGCTATTTAGGTATACACTGCAGACTTGCACCTCAACATACTGAGTTGGATCCAGGTATACTAGGGTTGATCCGTACATAGGCTACTGTGTTTTATTTTGGCATACTTAGTTGAAGTTTGGCAGGTGAGTTATATAGAGCTGGGTATTCTGGGACCTTTACGCTTTTACGATTAACGATACGTCGGTCAAGAACACGAATCGGTCTTCATCCAATGACAAAGGTCAGTGCTCAGTGAAAAATGCACTGGGCCGCATCACCTATTATTCTTCTGCCTCTCTCCAGCTGCATGTCTCTTCGTCTCTGTATATCTGATTCTCATTATTGGATTTCTGTTCGTCTAAATTTTGTCACTTCGCTTAAATGGTGTCTATCTAGATGTCAGCATTACTGACTGTGTTCAGTTGTGTGACTGTGTCCCCCCTCTCTCTCTGTCTATATATCCCTGTATCTCTCTCACCATCTCACTCTCTGTCTCTGTCTCTCTTGCTCTGCCTCTCCCTATATCTCTCTCTCTCTATCTCTGTCTCTGTCTCAGTATCTGTCTGTCTGTCTTTCTCTCTATATCTCTATTTCTCTCTCTGTTTCTCTCGGTCTCTCTGTCTACATGTCTTTCTCTGTGCTTTTCTCTGTCTCACTCGCTTTCTCTCGCTATCTCTGTCTCTGTCTCTCTCTGTCTTTCATTGTGTCTCTCTCTCTGTTTCTCTCTGCCTCTCTCATTCGCTCTCTCGGTCTCTCTCTCTGTGTCTCTCTCTGTCTCTGTCACTCTCTGTCTCTCTCTCTGTCTCTCTCTGTGTCTTTCTCTCTGTTTCTCTCTGCCTCTCTCGCTCGCTCTCTCGGTCTCTATCTGTCTCTCTCTCTGTCTCTCTCTCTGTCTCTCTCTTTCTCTCTGTGTCTTTCTGTCTTGGACTTTCTCTGTCTCTGGCTCTGCTTTCTTTTGGCTGTGTACTTGTGGGCTTTTGCTTTTATCGCTGAATTGTAAATTATGAATTAGCGTCATGAGTTGGATCTGCTTTGGCGCAGCTGAGACTGCAGAGGTTGGCCACATGCGTGCACTCAACACCTGAGAGAACTTTGTCTGATTGTAACTGTGAGCTAATTTTGTATAACGTATAGTGATCAGCTAATTGTTGAGCGTACGGATAGGCCAGCTCAAGGTCAGCTGATTGTTGAGTGTACAGACAGACAGGCCAGCTGACTGAGTGGCGGGAAAGTGCCGCGGCGCGTCGTCGCCGGAGAGAGAGAGAGACAGACAGACAGACAGAGAGAAGGACAGTGCGACCGAAGAGAGAGTGTGCGCTGAGAGTGAGAGAAGTTGTAGAAGGAGTGCTAGTCGTGTGTAGAAGACGTTAGAGTAGTAATATAATAAGATGGCGTTTCTGTCGTGCAATTGAATTGTTTGTCGTCGTTGATGCATTGTCGTGTTGTTTGTGAATATTGGAAATCGAAGAAGAAAATACAAGAAATTGATCTTTGTTGTAAGTGAACAAGTTTAAGAACTTTAGACACTTATAACCTAGCCATAGCTACCGCAGTACAGTGAATAGGTTAGGCCTAGGCTGCGCTGCAGAACTAAAGAAGAGACTGGAAAATCGTGGGTGATTGTGGAAGATCACATTTGGTGGCAGCGGTGGGATTGTCAATCCAAGTTACGGACGGTGGATATTGTCAATCCAAGTTTACGGACGGAAGGATATTTACGAACGGTGGATCTTTGTTTCCAAGCTACGGACAGTGGATTTCAAATCATTACGAGAAGACGACCTCACGGGAGAAGGAGAATGAGCATTTGATCAACCGGAGAAGCATTCCGAGCATCCGAACAACTGGTGAGAAGATACAACGGGCATACGAACGACATTACGACAACGCAACGCCAGAGAGAGGTATACAAAACTCGCTCCTTGAATAAACAAGCAATAAGAATTAAGGTCAACCAATCACAGCAATCATAGCCACTCCCTCGATTTCTTCACGGAAATCATTTGAAGTAAAGAAGTAAGATGGAGAAACTTACAGAACAAAAACAAGCTAGTATAAAAAAGATGTCTTCTGATCGAATAATAAAATTATTAATCGAAGCTGGTCTAGACGTGGAAGAAGTCGAAGAGATGTCAAGGGAAAATTTGATGAGAGCTTTAGCAGAGGTTTGGCTAAAAAAGGAAGCTGAAGAGAAAGGCGCTGTGGGTGGGGCTGAGGAGAAACCACAGGCTATGTCTATGGAGGCGTTGATGCAATTTATGATGATGAGGGAGGAGCAACGGAGACAAGAAGAGAAAGAGAAAGAGGAGAAACGTAGACAAAAAGAGGAGAAACGTAGACAAGAGGAGAAAGAGAAAGAAGAGCAACGGAGACAAGAAGAGAAAGAACGGAGACAAGAAGAGAAAGAACGGAAACAAGAAGAGAAAGAGAAAGAGGAGAAACGGAGACAGGAGGAGAAAGAGAAAGAGGAGCAACGTAAGCAAGAAGAGAAAGAGAAAGAAGAGAAACGGAGACAGGAGGAGAAAGAGAAAGAGGAGCAACGTAAGCAAGAAGAGAAAGAGAAAGAAGAGAAACGGAGACAGGAGGAGAAAGAGAAAGAGGAGCAACGTAAGCAAGAAGAGAAAGAGAAAGAAGAGAAACGGAGACAGGAGGAGAAAGAGAAAGAGGAACAAAGGAGACAAGAAGAGAAAGAACGGAGGCAAGAGGAAAAAGTAAGAGCAGAACAAGCAGAAAGGATGAGACAAGAAGAGATAGAGATGCAGAAGCAGCAGTTCCAGCTTCAGTTAGAACAACTGAAAAGAGATCGTGACGAAGCTGAACGAAGAAGAATGGAATTGATGATAGAATACGAGAGGGCAAGGAAAAGTGATGAAGAAATACGGAAACAACAGATTGAAGAGCAAAAGGCTCGCGAGGAAGTCAAGGAAGCCATGCGTTTGGCAGAATTACAAAGAGCCGAAGAGATTCGACAGGAAGAATTGAATATGGAGAAAGAAAATTTGGAAAAGGCGGAACGAGAAAGGGAAGAACAAGTACAATTAGAACAAAAGAAACTCGCTCTTAAGGAAGCTCAGCTCCGAGAAATGGCTATAGAAAAGGAGGAACGCAGAAAGCAGTTAGAATTGTTGCAGCAGAAGATAGAACAAGAAGAACTGCGTACGGAAGAATATCAAAATAGACTGAGGGAACGAAATGAAGACGAAAGAAGAAGCCGTGAGGAGTTAGAACGAAATAGGATCCGAGAAAGTGAGACAATGGTGTCTAAAATTAAGAAGATAGGTGATGCAATGAAACACGTGTTACCTAAGATGCCATATGATATGATGGAGGTGCCATTATATTTTGAGACAGTTGAGAATGCATTCAACAGTTTTACGGTGGAAAAGCAGTTTTGGGTCAAATTGCTGTTGCCACTAATGACACCAAGAGCGAGAACGGTGTTAAACCGATTGTCTTTTGATGATCTAGACAATTACGACATAGTAAAAGAACATTTACTGAAAGAATTCAAATTGACAGCGAGAGAATATCGATCACGATTTGTAGATGCGAAGAAAACGGCAGAAGAGACATACACTATGTTTACAGCAAGATTGAAGAATCTGTTGAACTATTATGTCAGAAGTAGGCGAGTGGGCAAAGACTATGAGAAGTTATTTGATCTGTTGGTGGCGGATAAGTTGAAAGAATGTCTACCACCGGGTCCACTACAGTTTGTACTAGCAAAGGAGGGTACTGAATGCTTGGAAGCTAGTAATGTTGCAGATCTCGCAGACATACATGTGAACAATCGAATTGGTCTAATGTTTCAAGACAAACCGAAATATGAAGCATGGGGTAATAGTTCGAAGCAAACCAGGTGGAATAGTAGTAACAAAGAAACGGGAAGCCAAGCCAGAAGTAATGAAGTAAGGAAAGATAGTGCTCCTGGAAGACAGTTTGGTCAAGATAGAAGAGAAGCAACGGGTGACAGACAAATATATAGTCGAATTCCAGTGATGGGACGCCAAAGAGAAAGCAATGCAGCATATACTCCGTACAATTACAGACGGGAGAGCACTGAACAGAGAGGTATTGTGAGGAAACGTTGCCATAATTGTCAGTCAGACCGACATTTGATAAAGGATTGTCAAGCACCACCAAGAATGACAAATCTGAGAAATAGATTTACTCGAAGTGCAGAAAATCTCAGAGTAAATCAGATCCAAGTAATGAATGCACCTAATCAGCTGGAAGGACAAGACAACCGCGAAACGGAAGTGAAGTCAGTAATGAAGTGTACGCCTCAGTTTACTATACAGAGAGAAGTAGTAAAATCTGCTCCCATTACGGATACTTGTCGAGAAACAGAAAGTAAAGATCAGTGTCAACGTACGAAGAAGTCCTTACTACGGCATGTAGATGTAGAGATACGTGGAAATGATGACAGTTGTCATCCCGTGCAAGTCAAAGCGCTGATTGACTCTGGTACTGAGATTCCAGTAATCAATGAGGAATTATTGAAAGGAGCGACAGTAGAAGAAATTGGCAGAGTACATTTGCAATGTGTGGCTGGAGAACCCATTCCAGCTAAGTTGGTGAAAATAGAAGTGCGGATGAGTGGTCATAACGTACACGAAGGAGGAGATTTGAAGGACAAGGGAGTAAATATCGCGCCATATTTAACCTTGGTATGTGCCAGCATTCCAGCAGTCTTGTGCAAAGATAACAAAGAAAAGTTCTTGCTGCATCCAGAAATAATTGCAGAACTGAAAGAGGTTCCACCAGTGAGTGTATTGCAAGGAGAATTGCAAGCGAATGTGACTACGAGAGCACAAAGTCGGAGAAGAGAAGTGGAAGAAGGAGAAGAGGAACAGCTAAATGAAAGTTTGCTAGACGATGACACAGAAAGCGATGATGAACAAAGCGTTCAAGAAGAAGAAGAAGAAGGAGTAACATCCGGGAGCAATGAAATTGAAGAAGAGATGGTTGCATGTGAACGTGATGATTATGATGATTCTGGAAGTGATAGTGAAATGGACACGAGTATGAGAGATTTGTTTGCCGAGAATACGAGTGATGAAAGACAATTGGCAGACGCAAAGAAATTTGAAGAGCAGCAGAAAAATGACGAGTCACTGAAGTCGTGGTGGAAGATAGCTGAAGACAAAGGATCTGAGTTTAGTGTGGTGAATGGGTTGATGTATAAGAAGCATCAAATGTTGGACCAGTTGGTGTATCAGTTGGTGTTGCCGAAGGAAAGAAGAATTCAGGTGATGGAATTGG
Source organism: Lumbricus terrestris (assembly GCA_949752735.1). Taxonomy (NCBI): domain Eukaryota; kingdom Metazoa; phylum Annelida; class Clitellata; order Crassiclitellata; family Lumbricidae; genus Lumbricus; species Lumbricus terrestris. Next base: position 21,403,526 of record OX457040.1, read on the forward strand.
CGCACGAGTCAGTATTTGGCGGACACTTGGGAGAAGAGAAGACAAGAGAACGTATCAAATTGTCCTTTGTGTGGCCAAGGATGCGGAGAGATGTGGTGAAATTCTGCAAGTCTTGTGAGAAGTGTCAGTTGAAAGCACGAAGTTTGGTGATGGATCGAGTACCGATTACGCCAATACCAAGGGAGGATGTGCCGTTCAGAAGAATGACAATGGACGTCGTAGGACCAATCGAACCGACGTCAGCAGCAGGGCATAAGTATTGCTTGTGCATCGTAGACTCATGTACAAGATGGCCGACAATCTTTTTGATGAAGTCATTGACTGCTAAGGCTGTATGCGAAGCTCTGATGAAGTTGTTCATGGATGTGGGAGTTCCGTCAGTGATAACGAGTGATAGAGGAACGAATTTTACAGCCAGTCTAACGAGAGAATTTCTGAAATTGATGGGGTGTTGTCCTCGATTCGATTCGCCAGGACATCCAGAAGCGGCCGGATTAGTGGAGAGATGGAATCAAACGTTCAAGAAGATGGTTCATCATGTCACTGTGGAAAATCCGAGACAGTGGCATAAAATCATCCCATTTACAGTCTGGGCATTGAGAGAAGTGCCTAATGCAACTACAGGAGTGGCTCCGTATCTGCTGGTCTATGGAAAGTTGCCGAGAGGGCCACTAACCATTCTTAAAGAAAGCTGGACCAAAGAGATAAATCTACCACCGAACATTGGAGTTCAACCGGCAAAGTATTTGAAGAATTTAAGAGCAGACATGGAAAAGGCCTTGACATTCGCCGAGAGCTGTGCTGAAGAAAAGCAAAAACAATACGCCAGTCAATATAACAAAAGAGCAAAAGATAAAGAATTCGAACCAGGAGAAAACGTCATCGTGCTGTATCCAACGTCATCCAATAAATTAATCTCACGATGGCATGGTCCATGCACTGTCTTGCAAAGAAGATCCAAATATTCGTATCTCGTGGACATGAATGAAAACGGTCGACGGATTATTCATGCCAACAAGATGAGGAAGTTCATTACGAGAACATTGTCTTGTGGTCTGATCGTGGAAGAGGATGACGAATTTGGATCAGTGGTAGAAATACCGCTGAAGGAATACTATTCAGAGACAAAACAGAAATCACTCCAATTGGATTATGAACAAATTGGACATCTTACGAGCGAACAGCAGAAACAATTACTTGATGTACTGAATCGTTATGCAGACAGATTTTCGGACAAACCGGGACTATGTACATTAGTAGAACATGAAGTGGTGTTGAAACCAGACTTTCGAGAAAAAGAATTCATGGCATATCGAATACCACTAATATACCGGGCAGAAGTGGAAAGACAAATACAAGAGATGCTGAAAGAAAACATCATTCAACCATCGTCAAGCAGAATGGCAAGTCCACTTGTCATTGTCAAAAAGAAGGATGGATCCTTGAGATTGGCTTGTGACTACAGATACATTAACTCTTTTACTGAGAACTGCAGATATCCTATGCCAATCGTCAATGATGTTTTGAGCAAAGTCGGAAAATCCAAGTTTATTTCTGTTATGGACTGTCGCAGTGCCTATTGGACTTGTCCTGTGAAAAAGAGTGATCAATGGAAGACTGCGTTTGTTACACATAATGGACTGTACGAATTTACGCGTGTTCCTTTTGGAATGATTAACTCTGGACGGACTTTTGTAAAAGCGATAAATATGATTTTGCAACCGATACATGATTTCACTGAACCTTATGTTGATGACATTGCAGTGCATTCTAATGATTGGGACATTCATTTAAGGCATTTGGAATTATTTTTGAAACAAATTAGACTGCATAATGTAACGTTGAACTTGAAGAAATGTGTGTTTGGTAAGAGTGAGGTGAAGTTCATCGGTCACCTTATAGGATCAGGGAAGAAGATGATGAATCCAGATAGGATTGACAGTTTGATTAATTTGAAGAAACCTGAAACCAGGAAGGAAGTGAAACAGGTCTTGGGATTTTTTGGGTTTTACAGACAGTTTATTTGTAATTTTGCTGAAATTGCTAAACCATTGACAGACTTAACCAGCAAGAAAATACCTGAGAACATTGTTTGGCTGATGCACATCAGAAATCCTTTGATTCACTTAAACAGATTGTCTTGTCAAATGTGGTTTTATATATGTTTGAGGTTGGTAAACCTTTTAATTTGTACTGTGATAGCAGTGATTTTGCTGTGGGAGCTGTCCTGTCACAGGTGGACAATGAAGGGATAGAACGTCCCGTTTCCTTTATAAGTCAGAAGCTGACAGATACCCAGAGGAGATGGGCGACGATTGAGAAGGAAGCCTATGCAATCATATGGGCTTTAAATAAGTTGAAAGAAATTCTTATTGGTTCTAAGATTAATGTGTTTACAGACCATAATCCTTTAGTTTACTTGACTGAATCAATGTCGAAATCTGCTAAGTTAGTCAGATGGTCATTATCATTACAAAATTTTGACATTCTGTTGAACTATAAGAAAGGTAAATTGAATGTAGTAGCTGATTGTTTATCTAGATTGTAGCGTAAGATATTTTATGATGTTAAATATATTGGACTGTTTGCATTGTTTAGTTAAGGTACGTTCGCTAATTTTTATAGATAATTAGCTCTCTTTAAAAGAAAGGAAAGAGGTAATGTGAGCTAATTTTGTATAACGTATAGTGATCAGCTAATTGTTGAGCGTACGGATAGGCCAGCTCAAGGTCAGCTGATTGTTGAGTGTACAGACAGACAGGCCAGCTGACTGAGTGGCGGGAAAGTGCCGCGGCGCGTCGTCGCCGGAGAGAGAGAGAGACAGACAGACAGACAGAGAGAAGGACAGTGCGACCGAAGAGAGAGTGTACGCTGAGAGTGAGATAAGTTGTAGAAGGAGTGCTAGTCGTGTGTAGAAGACGTTAGAGTAGTAATATAATAAGATGGCGTTTCTGTCGTGCAATTGAATTGTTTGTCGTCGTTGATGCATTGTCGTGTTGTTTGTGAATATTGGAAATCGAAGAAGAAAATACAAGAAATTGATCTTTGTTGTAAGTGAACAAGTTTAAGAACTTTAGACACTTATAACCTAGCCATAGCTACCGCAGTACAGTGAATAGGTTAGGCCTAGGCTGCGCTGCAGAACTAAAGAAGAGACTGGAAAATCGTGGGTGATTGTGGAAGATCACAGTAACAGACACTTTGCTTACCAGAATACACTTTCTCACAAGACAAACTACAGACGTGTGCATATAATTATGGGTCTTGCCATGCAATGCCGTCAGTATTCAGCAGTCGGAAATAGTGGCTGTATTAAAACCATATATAGACACGTCGTGTTTTTACTCTTATATCAGACATATTATAAGACGCTCTGAATCGCCCAATAATTGTCTTATGAGCTATAAGAGCTAAGAGCAAGTGGTTGTGTGATGTCATAAAAACTGCACTTGAGAAAGGCATGTGCGTTATAAGTTTGGTTATCTAATTAATCTACGATTAATTATTAACTATGCAATGAAACATACTCTGTGCTATGTATATAATAAGTGGGAGCAATGGCTGATGGGGAGGGTGTCAATGATTTTCTTAATTGGTGTCTCATCACTCTCATGGGAGGCTGAAATCGTGAAGGTATACAGTTGAGCGCCATGCAGTCACGCGAAACCAACTGACAATCAATATGAAAAATAAATGACGCAGAATCTTCTTCGGACAACAAAGGTATATATATATAAATATACGTCTACCTTGACATCAATTAAATCCAAGTAATAAGTCTCTTCAAAAAGTCTTTACTCTTTATATGCATCTTTAGCTATTTATCTTTTTTGCCGGATATCTCTATATTGCTGTGCATTTGTTTCTCATAATGTTCTGCTGACTTGCAACACTGAACAGTACAGACATTCAAACGACTAACAAAGGACATCCGTCAAAATCGTCAAAGATCAAAATAGCCCATGCATGCAGTCAACTGCTGTATTACTAGATATGATATCTCAAAACAAACAGAACACGCAGGTGTGGAAACCAGTCAAGCCACCCACCCCCTGATAAGTGACGTAGCAAAAAAACCTTGGTATATATAAATAGCCTGATGGTTAAGGAACGTCGGGACCAACCCAGACATGCAGTCATATTATACCGATGTCAGCGACTGAGTGTCAATTAATGCGAGTCGCAATGTTACAGAGCTTGCAAGAAAACTGCTCCAGTCGTGTGCGCACTTCATCTTGAAAATCCATCAACAAAATATCTAACACTGATCACAGAAGCTAAGAAGACTGGCTTTTTCCGGTAACAGGACAATTACCCCGGACAATTAACCCCAGATAATTACTCCCCCGTGCCGATAACCCCGGACAATTACCCCCCGGACAATAACCTCCACGCTAAAAGATTGACCAGACAACAACAACTACATGTTTAAGTGTTATATACATGAAAGACTTGCCACACATCAAAGACTAATTATTATAAACTAATTGTTAGACTATTGTTAGAGAAACTCCATGTACGTTTGAATGAAATTCATGCATGGATATTAATTGAAAGAGTGAAAGAATGTGAAAGAATGACACCAAACAACAATTAAGTTTTGGTTCGTTGCATTAATTTTATTCAACGTGAACAACACTGAACAAGCGTTAGAGCAAGTTCACTGCGTGCAGCCATTGCAATCTCCAGGAAGAAGTATATGCGAACACCAACCATGGCGGAGACTTAGGGGGACAGGACTCACACAGGAGGACGGTCCCCCAATGTTTGTGGTGGGGACCGCCCATGGTCATGTCCCCCAATACTTAAGAAAATAAATATTCCTAGATAGCATCGTATAAATTTTGAAAATGGAAAATTTCGTCGGAGCCTCAACCGTCCGCCCGTCCAAAACGTCGCGTCGAGCCTCGGCGATCGTTCCTCGTCCCCCCAACTTCTAGAGCAGCGGTTCCCAAAAAAGGTTGGGAACCACTGTTCTAGAGTCTAGACCAAGTCTCCACCCATGCCACCAACCAACGCAAGGATTCTGACCATCGTTCGCAACTACAATGAGCGCAGTGCTGTTGACTAGATATATCTTCGTGGAGTAAGCTTGGCTCACAGCCTTTCTTCATAAGTTGAATTAAGTTGAATATTAGCTCATTCACACTAATCAGCAATTTTCTTTAGCGCAGTTCATTCTGCATTATGTCGTTGCATGGTTCTCTAATAATAATAATAAAATCGGATGTCTAATAAATTAATATATAAACTGAATGAATGTTATATGCATTATTACCATAATTATGTATTTATTAATATACGGACACGGGTTTCATGTCTAACACTTAGTCGTTGTTTTGTTATTCTTCCAGCACGGGTGTTATTGTTAGGTGGGGTAGATTGTCCGTGGGTTACTGGCATGGTATAGGTAATTGTCTGGCAAGTCTATGGTCCGGGGGGTAATTGTCCGGGGGTGATTGTCCTAGAGACCTTTTTCCTTCTGATGTCACACTGTCTCTATCTGGCTATGTCAATATTTTTGTCTGTTTGTCTCTCTCTCTCACTCTAAGATTATAGATTGTCTCAATTTACATCATTTACATGTGTTAGTATTTTCTCTCCTATTTCTGACTAAGTCCGTCATTTTGTGTCCTTTAAAAGTCTTTATTCAACTACTTACGACTTTGCGTTGGTCATCTATCTAACTGTCTATCTGTCTGTCTGTCTGTCTATCTATCTATCTGTCTATCTATCTGTCTGTCTGTCTGTCTGTCTGTCTGTCTATCCTATCTGTCTCTGTCTGTCTGCTGCCATCGTACGAGTCCCCATAGATAAATTGTATTCTTTGTGAGTACTTCTGTTGCCTTGATGGGGCTTTGTTCATTGCCTGATCAGTGTGCATCCACCCTCCCCCTCCCCCTCCCTCAGCCTGCAGCTGCTGTGGTGATGTGATGTGTCTCTTCCTCTCTCTGCGTGGATCATCGAGTTCGTCTCCTTCTTTCTGTCCATCTGGTCCAATGGAGGTCGGAGGTTGGCAGATAATAGTTTCCAGCTTTCCACGCACCGGTGATCTTGCGTCACGGGTCACTTACCCGGATGATGACGCTGCTCAATCGATACATAATAATATAATTTCATGTCAGCAAACCAGCCAGCCAACCTGTCTCACAACCAGCCAACCCGTCCCACAGTCAGCCATGCCCACAGGAAGACAATATGTCCTACAGTCACTGTCAGTCAGTGGACCTGTCTCACAGCCAGCCAACCTGTCACACAACCAGTTAATCTGCCCCCAAAGCCAGCCAACCTGTCACACAGTCAGTCAACCTGTCACACAATCAGTCAATCTGCCCTCAAAGCCAAAACAACCTGTCCGACAGCCATTCAACCTGTTTCACAGTCAGTCAACCTGCCCCACAGCCAGCAGCCACCGAGAAGCCACTCCACAATGTTCTTAAGGATACTATCATGATTCTTCGGAGAAAACTGAATAGGTTAAGAATCAGTTTTCTGCATGGAGAAGAGCAATGCCGGAAGACTATGAAAGAATATGAGATGCGAATTGACATCACAAGAACTAGAAATATAATTATTAGCAACGTTGTCGTCATGAAATGGAAGTCGACCATCATTCACTGACATTCTTAGAGATAATAATTCGATTGTTTCTCTGCTTCGCATCTGAAGATGACAGAAATAATCAGAATTCTGTTCTGTTACACAAAAAAACGATAAATAACAGAAATCAATAATAGAACCCAAACAAACAGACATGTGATAATCATGCCTTCAGTGCATTCGAATTAAGGTATACGAGTGAATGCATTCGTATATTTATGCATCGCCTTTCAGATCCTCCTCATGTACATCATGTGTGAGTCCTGGCAATCACAATCAAGTCATCTGGCATATGAAGTGATAGCACCTGCTCTCAGCATCCGCAGCAGTATATCAGTATAGCAGCTGCAGCAACTGGCATCCGAAGCACAACAATCTAATCACGTAGAGCAGAGGTCTCAAACTCAAGTCAGCATGTGGGCCGCATTTGGAAATTTTGAATGACTCGCGGGCCGCAACATAAAAATATAGGCTAATCGTGCACGTGAAACTGGAATTAGTCATGTGTCATTGCAGCATACAATACTGTAATGATGATATACCGGTAGCCCTGTAAAATTCACATAATATTATATTTTAAGGGTAACTATAATGGTACTACAAACAAAATTGGAAAACCATTCTATCCCAATTATCGAAAAATGCGTGGGCGCTATATTTGAAGAAATTATGCTGCAATCAAAAATTTAAAATGACCATAATTTTTTAAGTATCCTAAGCAACGTTCAGAGTAATTCAACTCGAATTTAGTTAGGCATAGAGACTCTGATCGAGTGTTCTTAATTATTCTAAATGTTCTAAGTCCTCTAAACCAAGTCACCAAAATTATAGGAATAAACATAGGGCCTACCTGTTAGTGTCATTGTTCAAAACCAAGCAAATGGAAGTTAACTTGCAAAAATAAACACACGCGGAAGTGACATTTTTCAACTCTGGGGAGATAAAATTATTCCTGGGATAGGCCTACTATATTTTGCGATACCGGCATACAAACTTTGCTGTGCATTCTTCTGCTTCGGCGTTGCATCGCACTGAAGGTGCACTAAATCCGTCTGCATATATGCCTATCCTATATCTGCTGTAGTGGACTCAATGTCAAATGAAACGGAGTCGAGAGCAGTTTAAACATTGGCTCAAATCGTAAAAGAACTGCAAAATTCTTTTAAACCGATTTCTAACTTTAAAAAATAAAAAACCAGGAAGCTGTTCGCGGGCCGCATTAATCGGGTTCGCGGGCCGCATGCGGCCCGCGGGCCGCGTGTTTGAGACCCCTGACGTAGAGCTATTGAAACGATAACTCTGACTCCTCCTTTGACTCCTTCTGTGATTCCTTCTTTAGCTCCTCCTTTGACTCCTCCTTTGACTTCTCCCTTGACTCCTCCTTTGACTCCTCCTTTGACTTCTCCCTTGACTCCCCCTTTGACTCCTCCTTTGACTCCTCCTTTGACTCCTCCTCTGACTTCTCTCTTGACTCCTCCTTTGACTCCTCCTTTGACACCTCCTTTGACTCCTCCTTTGACTCCCCCTGTGACTCCGCCTTTGACTTCCCTTTTATGCCTTCTTAGACCCTTACTTTGACTCCTTTAAATTCTCCTTCAAATCCTTCCATGACTCCTTCTTTGAATCCTTCTCTGACTCAAGCTTCTTTGACTTCTCCTTCAACTCCTTCTTTGACTCCGCCTTCGACTCCTCCTTTGACTCCTCCTTAGACTCCACCTTTGACTCCTCATTTGAGTCCTCCTTAGACTCCTTCTTTGACTCCTTCTTTGACTTCTCCTTCAACTCCTTCTTTGACTCTTTCTTAGACTCCTTCTTTTGCTCCTCCTTTGACTCCGTCTTTAGCTCCTTCTTTGACTCTTCTTTTGACTCCTCATTTGAGTCCTCCTCTGACTACTCCTGTGTCTCACCCTTAGACTTTTCCTTTGACTCCGCCTTTGTCTACTCTTTTGACTCCTCCTTTGACTCTTTCTTTAGGTCCTCCTTCGATTCATCCTTTGACTCCTTCTTTGAATCATCCTCCTCCTCCTCCTTTGACTCACTCTTGGACTCCTCTTATGATTCATCCTTCGACTCCTCCTTCGACTTCTTCTTTGACTACTTCTTTGACTCCTGCTTTGACTTTCTTTAGACTCCTCTTTTGACTCCTGTGGCAGTCATTGCTCCATGTGACATTGACATATTACAATGTCTGACGCGTTTGCGTGCCCTCATGAAATACTATATACAGACATTCTACTCTATAATACACCTAAACACACTCATGTATATTATTCGTAGATATATGAAAAGCAATCGTGAGAAACCGTCCATGAGATGCAGTTTGTACATTTCCTTTAAGAAGCTGCGATGCGATATAATGAAGAGCTTTCTGCAGTTGGTGATCGGATGGCGGATGGTACCTGGTCCATCAACCGCGAAGATTATTAGTAAGAACACGCAGTAGGGGAGGGACAAGGAGAAGGAGCAGAAGGAGGAAGAAGCGGGGAGGAGGAGAACGAATGGAAGGGGAGGAGGAGGAAATGGGAAGGAGGAGAAGGAGGAGGAAGAGGAGAAGGAAGAGGACGAGAAGGAGGAGGAGGAAGGCAAGAGGAATAGGAGGGGGAAACGGGAAGGAGGAGGAGAACGAGAAGAGGACGAGGAGGAGGAGGTGGTGGAGGAAGGAAGAGGAAGAGAAGAGGAAACGGGGAGGAGAAGGAGGAGGAAGAGGACGAGGAAGAGGAGAAAAAGGAGGAAGGAAAGAGGAAGAAGAGGAGAAAACGGGGAGAGGAGGAGGAGAAAGGAAGAAGAAGTGGAGGAGGAGGAGGAAAGAAGGAGGAGGGGAAGGATGGAGAAGTGTAATGAAGAGGAATAGAATGAAGGTGAGCATGAACGAAGGGAAGTAATGACAACCGCTGGATTATGATGATGAGGAGGAATATGAAGAGAGACGAGAAAAGGAAGAGGATGATGATGATGTTGATGAAGGAAGAGGATGGTGTATGCGTGGATGAAGCGAATGAAAGACAGAAGACAAACAGACTTTAATTGTTGTACTTTAATTGTAAACAGAGTAAGAAGGAGGAGGGAGGGGTGAGTGGGTGAGGGAGGGGTGGGTGGGTGAGGGAGTGGACGGGTGAGGAGTGGGTGGGAGAGGGCGTTCAAATTAGTCAACTGTTGCTTCAGCGCAGTAATTCATGCGAATTAAGAACCAGCGAAACGACGATGACGACGACGAAGCATCAGCGAATGATGCTGCTGCTGTTGTCTTTGATGCTGCCTTGGCTGCTGCTGCTGCTGCTGCTGTGAGAGGCGTTGGATGCTTCCGTAATTGCATCCAGACGGCCTTTAATGAGTGAAAGTAATGCAATGGTCCATTCGGAAGACGACTTATATGGCTTTTCATTCGTCTATATACACAGCTAAATGACCACTTACAGTCTTACACGGTCGGTTCTCATTAGTAATTTGTTCATTCATTCATTCATTCATTCATTCATTCATTCATTCATTTATTTATTTATTTATTCATTTATTTATTCATTCATTTATTTATTTATTCATTCATTCATTCATTTATTCATTCATTCATTTATTTATTTATTTATTCATTTATTTATTTATTTATTCATTCATTCATTTATTTATTCATTCATTCATTTATTTATTTATTTATTCATTTATTTATTTATTTATTTATTCATTTATTTATTTATTTATTCATTCATTCATTTATTTATTTATTTATTTATTCATTTATTTATTTATTCATTTATTTATTTATTTATTTCTTCATTCATTCATTTATTTATTTATTTATTCATTTATTTATTTATTTATTCATTCATTCATTTATTCATTCATTCATTTATTTATTTATTTATTTATTCATTTATTCATTCATTTATTTATTTATTCATTTATTTATTTATTTATTCATTCATTCATTTATTTATTTATTTATTCATTTATTTATTCATTCATTTATTTATTTATTTATTCATTTATTTATTTATTTATTCATTCATTCATTCATTTATTCATTCATTCATTTATTTATTTATTTATTCATTCATTCATTCATTTATTCATTCATTCATTTATTTATTTATTTATTCATTTATTTATTTATTTATTCATTCATTCATTCATTTATTCATTCATTCATTTATTTATTTATTTATTCATTTATTTATTTATTTATTCATTCATTCATTCATTTATTCATTCATTCATTTATTCATTCATTTATTCATTCATTCATTCACTTATTCATTCATTCATTCATTTAGGCGTTCCATCATTTCTACAGTTAACCATTTCTCGATGATTACCTCAGACATGCAGGAGTTAGGAAGTGGATATATTCACACCTATAGGTGATCGGATTGTTTAGAACTTTAGATCAATTAAACTATTTGTCAAAAAGAGAATCGATCAATCAATCAATCGATCAGTAAAAAATTGTTGGTTGAAGCAATCAACATGCAGTCGGTTTCATTCAACTCAGTCGCTGGATGAATGTTTTGTACAACGTCATCATACATCTGCCACCTCCGAACTGGTAACCCACTCATGATCTGAGCAATGCTTACAGTGAACCCATATATAATCCATAGCCCTGATCCATGTTTGATATGATTTCTCAGAAATCGTATCAGACATGGAACAGATCAGGGTTATATGGATGATGCAAATATGGGCACACAGTTAACAGAAATTATTTCTGCTAACTGTGTGCCCATATTTGCATCATCCATATAACCCTGATCTGTTCCATGTCTGATACGATTTCTGCTAACTGTGAGCCCATGCATGCATGTATAACCCATGGCCCTGATCTGATCCCTGTTTGATACGATTTCTTCTGACTGCTGTTAGCGCTTGCTTTGCTCAGAAGAGCGTTGCAGTGAAGAGCGAAGCGTGACGAGCGTCAGTCAGTAAGTGCATCATCGAGAAGACCTTTCTCACTGAAAGGCGTCAATGCGATACATATCACAAACGGACGAGAACTCCTTTATGAAAGGCGACGGCCATAATATATCACTCGCCACGACTTGCAACATCTAAACCATATCTAAAACCCCATATATATATATTATATATAATATATATATATATACGAGTGCATGGGTGTCATACAAGAAGAGTTTAAAGGTCATGATAATGGGTTTTGATAATAATAGGTGTCAGTGATTCCAACGATGTCGACCCATGTGAAGCAATTAATTCCTAACATCGGGAGCCGACGCCGACGCCGACGCCGACGCCGACGCCGTGGCTGGGGGTCGATCGACGGCGTCGGTCTGAATGCATCGTGTGTTTTGCCCCGATACATTCGTTCGAGCTAATCTTGTCTTCCCACGAGGTTTGCTTTACCCTCGGGGGATTCTGCTGTCTATTGTCGGAACCCCTGCTGTCTGACATGCCACCGCCGTCTATTAGACTGCAGCAGAGGCAGACCAATAATGCTACACGCTGGAAATGACTCCAGCCAACTGCTCCCCTCCCCTCACCCTAGTGTGCAAACACACTCGAACTGTTGCCTTTGGGATTTGAATCCCAACAGGCAAATCTTCCAATCGGCAAATCGGGGCCATCGACCTACATGGATGAAAGCATAGGAAACACCAATTTACAAAAAACAATGACAATAATAGCAATATGCATATTTCATCACAATGCAAACATTCGTCCAATTTAAAGGACCTACCCTAATTGCGTCGCGAAGTGATAGGCCTATGACAATGACGCATCTTTCGATGGCTGCTGGTGCTGCGTGCAGTCTCTTTTCATATCAGCTGATGATGAATCGACGATGAGCAATCCCGCTTCCAGTTCAGCATTCAGTGCTATTACAATATCATCACCTCCACCAATCTCCGACAATCTACGGTTGTTGCCTGGTCTTCGTGTCAACACCCACCCACACACCCACCCACACACCCACCCACACACCCACCCCACCCACACACACACTCTTTCTTCGATGACGTCAACGACCGGAACCTCTTTTGTGTCGAGCAATCTGTTGCTTGAAGCGAAAGCAACAGAAAGCAACGATGGAGAAATACAAAGAGATTTGAACGGAATATATCGAAAGAAATTTGAACAATTTCAATTTGTATTTAAATATTAGACTCGCGTCTCTTCGAAGGATCAGCGTCTCAAGAGACAGATATAATAACCCATGCAAATGCAAGTCTAGATCGAACCTCTCTTCTCTAGAGTGAAGAAGGATGCAGCAGCTGTACACTTCATGGGGGGTTCGATCGAGGGGGGGTCGATCGAGGTCGCTTAGTATATACGCTGTGTCGTTTGGCAGAATCATTTACATCATCGTCCCGTCATCGCCCCTCCTCCTCATCTCTCTCCTCCTCATCCTCCTCCTCCTCATCCTTCTCCTCCTCATTCTTCTCCTCCTCATCTCTCTCCTCCACATCCTTCTCCTCCTCATCCTCATCCTTCTCCTCATCATCCTCCTCCTCCTCATCCTTCTCCTCCTCATCCTTCTCCTCCTCATTCTTCTCCTCCTCATCCTTCTCCTCCTCATCCTTCTCCTCCTCATCCTTCTCCTCCTCATCCTTCTCCTCCTCATCCTTCTCCTCCTCATCCTTCTCCTCCTCATCCTCATCCTCCTTCTCCTCCTCCTCCTTCTCCTCCTCATCCTTCTCCTCCTCATCCTTCTCCTCCTCATCCTTCTCCTCCTCATCCTTCTCCTCCTCATCCTTCTCCTCCTCATCCTCATCCTCCTTCTCCTCCTCCTCCTTCTCCTCCTCATCCCTCTCCTCCTCATCCCTCTCCTCCTCTTCCTCCTCATCATCCTTTTCTGTTGCCAAGACTTTGGAAGGACATCACTTTAGATGGGATTTATATGTGTAATATGATTGAAAAGATGATGGATGGGAGTGAGGAAGAGTTTCTAAAAACGGGGATGGAGTGGTGTGGATGCAATAATTTTAAAAGGCTATATTGTTGGTTAAATATAATGTGGGTGTACTGTGGATGTATAGGCAGTGATATTTTCATTAACGATAAGTAAAATTAGAACTGAAAATATTGATTTCCGTTCAGTATAACTTTAACTGTAACTGAAATTATTTTGAGAACGAAAACTGAAATAGAACTGAAATTAAGCACAGTGAACGAAAATTAGAATAAAAACGAAAATTAATTTTAGAACGGAAATTATGACAAAATTGGAAATTTTAGTACATAGCCTTTCCTAAGCAGCTGAGTTCGCATCTAAAAGGCGCACATACTTTCTGACTCTTAAAACTTTGGTATCTTTGGCTTAGCACGTGCTTCCGTGTGCAATCTATCATTGTCTTTTGCATCTGGACGTTTCCTGAAAGTTAATCATTTTCAACTTCATGATAAGAATGTGGTTAAGTGAAAAATCACTTTGAATACTGGAGTGCAAATATTTCAATCATGATAACTTCGTGCAGCTTGCTCACTGGGCTAAACGAAAAAACCCTGTATTGGATTGTTTAAATGGACCTAGGGGAACGAAGCAGACAAATAGGCCTAGTCATGCAACTCTTGTACTCTAAAACGGACGTTTCTAGTTTCTGGTAAATTTTTCAGCAATTTAATTTGTCTTCTTCAGTGAATAAGCGCACACAGAATGCTAATAAATATAGGCTATTCAAGTTTGGCCCGAAACTTTAATGCGACTGATTCAAGTCAGTGGCTTCACAACGGATAAAGCACAACCGCTGCATAAATGTGTAAAAAAAGAAATGTAACGTGGTTCAATGGCATATGATAAGGGGATGTGATTAGCTATTGTGAACATGTTAGCGGATTGGTGCCATCCAGCAACTAATGCCAATTAATTTTTTAGGAAATTATACAAACTAGATCTGGAGTTCAAATTGCTTGGTTTTTGTAGTAAAAATTACGCATAGTTAATATTGGAGGGAAAGAAGTCAACTTAGTCAAGTGTACGGCAGCACTGCCCCACTGCAGAAGATGCTGAAGCTCTGGCTTTTCAAACTTACAGAAGAAACAAATTTTTCTGGGTGAAGACTTCTAATAGGTGCACGGGGAGAATAAACTGTCCGCTAATGTCGGTGAAAATAGGAGATTCTTTAAAATTAAGAAGCATATCGATAATGAAAATGCTCGAACTTGGTTTAATTTGAAGCAAGTCCTAGGCCTATAAAGAAGTAAAACTTAAATTATTTAAATGCAAGAACTGAATTGAGAACTGAAATTATTGTAAAAACTGAAATTGAAGTATAACTGAAATTTTTTGAAGAACTGTAATTGAACTAGAACTGAAATTGAGTACGTCCGAACTGAAATAGAAGTAAAACGAAAATTATTTGCTGAAGTAAAATATCACTGTGTATAGGTATGAACTATGGAGTAGCCAGAGGTCTTAATATGTATATATATATAATATATATATTTATATACATTTATAGAGTGTTTCGATGAAGTGTCTGATATATATAGAGAGTGTTGGGTTGAATTGAGGTATTGAGTGGTACAAGCAGAGTGTCTAGTTGTAAGAAGAGCTGAATACTTTGCGGAGGTGTGTGGTCTTGGATGTGCCGTTGGTGGATGTTGCTGTGTATTCATCGCTGTATATATCGAAGGCTTTAAGGACTTGAATTGAACGACGACGGCGTCGCCATAGTTACGCGTCGCCATAGTTACGCGTCGCCATAGTTACGCGCACAATCGGACGACTGCAGCGTCGTCTCTAAGAAGAGACGAATTATCTATCGCGACGCGCAGGTGTGTGTTCATTGCAGCAGATGGAGGGTGAATGGGAGGAGGAGAGAGGAGGAGAGGAAGAGGAGGAGGAGAGAGGAGGAGAGGAAGAGGAGGAGGAGAGAGGAGGAGAGGAAGAGGAGGATGAGAGAGGAGGAGAGGAAGAGGAGGAGGAGAGAGGAGGAGAGGAAGAGGAGGAGGAGAGAGGAGGAGAGGAAGAGGAGGAGGAGAGAGGATGAGAGGAAGAGGAGGAGGAGAGAGGAGGAGGTGAATGGGAGGAGGAGAGAGGAGGAGAGGAAGAGGAGGAGGAGAGAGGAGGAGAGGAAGAGGAGGAGGAGAGAGGAGGAGAGGAAGAGGAGGAGCAGAGAGGAGGAGAGGAAGAGGAGGAGGAGAGAGGAGGAGAGGAAGAGGAGGAGAAGAGAGGAGGAGAGGAAGAGGAGGAGAGGAAGAGGAGGAGGACGAGGAGGAGAGGAAGAGGAGGAGGACGAGGAGGAGAGGAAGAGGAGGAGAGGAAGAGGAGGAGAGGAAGAGGAGGAGGACGAGGAGGAGAGGAAGAGGAGGAGGACGAGGAGGAGAGGAAGAGGAGGAGAGGAAGAGGAGGAGAGGAAGAGGAGGAGAGGAAGAGGAGGAGAAGGAAGGAAGAGGAAGGTGACGAGGAGGAGGAGGAAGAAGAGGACGAGGACGAGGAGAACGAGGAAGAGGACGAGGACGAGGAAGAGGAAGAGGAGGACGAGGACGAGGAAGAGGACGAGAAGGAGGAGGACGAGGACGAGGAGGAGGAACAGGAGGGGATCAGAAAGAGAGGAGGAGGAAGAAGGGGAGAAAGGAGGATGATGAAGAGAAGTAGGAGGAGGAAGAAGAAAGAAGAGAAGGAGAAGAAGGAGGAGGGTCAGGATGAGACGGAGATGATTTGGCAGCCGTGCAAGACGTGCATCGCGTCCTGTCGTTCTTTTTTAACCAACGATATATCTGCCGATTGGAAGGTTGAGTTGACCTTTGGGAGGTTTGCAAGAAGCGATCCAACTACCATGTTCTCATCGTGCCAGAATCTCATCATTACCTTGACACCTCCCCACGATGGCGACAAATGCATTGTTTCATTGCAATAAACAGTAAACAGTTCGATTGAATAATAATTAGTCGTAAACATTCACATCCTTATTGTAGTAACAAAGCTGATTGTTCGAATAATAAGAAACCGATGAATTGTCGATCATTAACATGAGACTTCCGGTTCCAGCTCAAACGACCTCTGACGGTGACTTTCGACTTAATGTTGTTTGGATCATATACAGGGTGGGCCAAAAATTCCCTATACGGTTCTTTGCCAATATCTTGGCCAGATGTAAGAATTTCAAAATGAAATTTTACAGGCTTCTTACTTCTGGCCAAGATATCGGCAAAAAACGTAGGGATGTATTTTTTGGCCCACCCTGTAAGTGTCTCTCCAGCCAAGCTGTATGGCTGTCTTTTGTACACTGCAGACAGGTTCTGCGATGGACCGACGGCCACTTGTCCGTCCAGAGTGCAGATATAGACCTACATGTATATACATTTATAGAAGTTCAGTTATAGCCATGTGAGTGCGTACACCGCTTGCTCATTTGTTTGTTCACTTATAAATTGTGGTGAATACTCGATGCATGATGCATGGTTGAGAGCTATACACGATGGACTGGACCCAGGATGATGATGTTTCGAAAGACATGCTCATCAAACGCATGAAGGTCCTGAAGGACAGAGAAGGAGAGAGAAGGAGTGAGAAGGAAAGAGAGAAGGAGAGAGAGAAGGAGAGAGAAGGAGTGAGAAGGAGAGAGAGGGAGAGAGAGAGAAGGAGAGAGAGGGTGAGACCGACAGACAGAGACAGAGACCGTTGAGCAACGGCTGTGATGACGGTGTAGGTCTTCTTTGATGTCTGGTTGGAATCGTTGCATCGTATACCATTCATCACAATCATCACAATCATCAGTCATCGAAATGAACAACAACCGGACATAGTTTATGATCATCAACATCATCATCATCCAGTCCAACATGATCATTATTATTATTATTTTCATTGTCCTACAGACATAAAACAGTCTCAACATCAAACGTCTCTATGACATCATATCCACATAACCGTCGTCATCAGTAGAAGCTATTATCAGCAGCAGCAGCACCACCACCACTACCAGTCTACCACCAGTCCACCACCACGACCACCACGAACACCACCACGACCACCACCACCACGACCACCACCACCACGACCACCACGACGGCCACCACGACCACCACCATCACGACCACCACCACGACCACCACGACTACCACCATCACGACCACCACCACCACGACCACGACCCCCACCACAGCCACCACCACCAGGGGCGGATCCAGGGGGGGGCCAATCCGGCCATGGCCCCCCATTTAGAAATTTCTTTATTTTTGACCAGCTATTTTGCTCGGAAAGTAGACGTGGCCCCCCCATGAGTGGTACCTTAGGACTTTGGCCCCCCCTTCGAAAATCTCTGTATCCGCCCTTGACCACCACCACCACCACCATGCATCAGGACCAGGACCATCGTTAAATTCCATGCACTGTGTTATTCAAATGATGCGGAAATGCATCTATAGCATACAATTACATGACGTTTATTATCTGGATATCTGTATATCTGTATAATATTATATATATTTATACATACAGTCAACTGCATCGTTGTTGCATGTTTAACGACACTGTCATTTCAAAGATGATTACTGTCGCCACGCCATTTAGGTGCCCGTGCACGGACCGTGCTAGCCCGTGATTTTTGAATCTCTTAAATAGCCACTTTCGGGAATCGAACCGCGGCCCGCACGCTCTCTTTCACAGAGTCGCGTATATACGCGCGGCCAGCGCTCTTACCGATGTATAGCTAAGCGAGCCAGTTAGTCATCTACTATTCTACTTCTACTGATGAAGGTTTATATAGCGCCTCATTTTCGCCAGGGATCCAGCGCCGCACCACAGCGTCATCTGTCGACTCGTGATTTCAGTCGATATTTCATTTAATTCGTATACACGTTACATTATCTTGTTATGCAGCCTATTATCGAACATACTGTTCTGCGTTCAATAGATCACCATAGGATTACAGGCCTAGATATTATTACAATTATTATTATTATTATTATTATTATTATTATTACTATTATTATTATTATTATTATTATTATTTTTATTTTTATTATTATTATTATGCTATTGCTATTGAAAGGCTACCCCTTTTCCAAATCGGGCATCGAATTAACGAAAGAGCCCGTGAAGGCCACAGCGTTAAAGCGCTGAATAGTAATTGAGAGTCTTTGGAAGAGGAAGGACGTCTCCCTCAAATCGTCCGACGCCTGCGACAGATGACGACCTAAATCAGATAGCAAATCAATTCCTCTTGAATTGATGGGACCTAGCGTCTCCAGGGCCAGCGGAATGAAGTCATGTGTAGCTGTAATCGACGTATATTTTTGTTCCATTCTACTGTCTGCTAGTTCTGCTGCTGCTCCTGCAGTGACAGCCGTTGCCTGCAGATAGGAGGGCGCAAGGGTGTCGACCACAGTGGCATCCCATACGAGACATCGGCCCGCTTTCCATGGAATAAGCGTGGTGCCGTCCGGTCTCCTCCCGTCCGAACGTAGCATGCCCCGTGGTTCTTTGACCGCTGGAAAGCCGGCTCTGATGAGGCTACGGTGAATAAGGTCGTTGATGGCAGCGTGCCTGGCGACGCGACCAAAACCCAGAGCACAGGAGAGGCCGTGTGTCCCTCTAGCTGTAACCAGCGTACCACAAGCGCAAACGTGAGGTTGGCAAATGTTTGTTCCAAGACGAAGCCCAACCGCCACTCTGATGGCCTCATCACTGAGCCTGAGGCCGCAGGAAGTGATCGGCAGACAATGTAGCCAGTCGCTGGCGTGCTTGAAGGTAACGGCTTTCAGGCGCGCCTGCTCGCTCTGCTCTGTAGTGGAGAGGTGCAGATCTGAAAGCTCTTTTTCAAGAATCGGGAAGTCCCACTTTGCTTGTATGCGCGAAGGACAGTATTCCTCCAGCGACAATCCAGTTTTTGACAGCCAGAGCGACAAAAGGCTCGTGTAGTGTAAATCCGGTTGACTTTCTAACGCGCATAGGATGTTGGACTGAAGCTCGGAGGTGCCCGCGGCCGATGCTAAAAAAGCAGGAAGTGCCAGCGATGACGCCTTTCGAATCCCCAGTCCGCCTAAACCGATGGGTAAGGTAGCCTGTTGCCACTGCGTGTCAGTAAAGTCTATGTTCAGTATGATCTGTAAGCCTTTCCTCAGAGTTTGATCGTAAGATTCTAGTACTGGATGATTCGAGCAAGGCGCACATCATCATTATTATTATTATTATTATTATTATTGTTATTATTATTATTATTATTATTATTATTATTATTGTTGTTGTTGTTGTTGTTGTTGTTGTTGTTGTTATTATTATCACAATTATTACTATTATTTTTTTTAAATTATTATTTATTTTATTTTTATTTATTTATTTTTTTGCCCCGAGGTATACAGGATCCCTCAGTAATAATAATATTATTATAATTATAATTATTACAATTATTATTATTATTATTACAATTATTATTATTACAATTATTATCATTATTATTGTTACTACAATTATCATTATTATTATTATTTTTTTGCCCCGCGGTACATGTGATCCCTCAGGGACTTACACCCTATTACTAATATATTATTATTATTATTATTATTATTATTATTATTATTATTATTATTATTATTATTATTATTATCATTATGAAAGTTATATCACTTTTAGTGAGTCCACCCAGGTGTTTCGACGATCCGAAAACATTACTCAACAAAACTAACCAAAAAGCAAATTTATTAAATTGCATATAAAGAAGTTGTATTAAAATGAATTCGGTAGTGCCAGATAATCATTATTATTATTGTTATTATAATTAATGTTACATGTATTATTATTATTATTATTATTATTATTATTATTATTATAACACATTTATTTCTTCAAAAACTGACACAATCATATGCAGACGGACAATTCGGAGCGCATATAAAAATCTTGCACTCCTAAGAGACACTTACGGGGATGAAACTTTTATTTATTATTGGCATAAAATAATTATTTGGCACAAAGCAAATGCTGTCTGATCTTCTAAAATTGGTTCAATAACTGAAAATAAGAAACTTAAATTAGTACATGTAGTTAGAGGCAGTAAATTATCAACTTATAGGCAGTTCATTATAGATCAATGTAATTTTCAGACCTATATAGGCCCATGGTTTTTATGCCCGTTAGCCAGGTGCACTGTCAGATTATCATTATTTTGGACAGCAATACATTTTGGGTGATAGAGTGCCCATCTCCATCACCCAAAATGTATTGCTGTCCAAACTAATGGTATTATTGGACATAATATTTTATGCCAATAATAAATAAAAGTTTCATCCCCGTACGAGTCGTAAGTGTCTACTAGGAGTGCAAGATTTTTATATGCGCTCCGAATTGTCCGTCTCTGAATTGTCCGGGTCCAAATTGTCCGTCTCCGAATTGTCCGGTCCGAATTGTCCGTCTCCGAATTGTCCGGTCCGAATTGACCGTCGACGAATTGTTCGTCTCCGAATTGTCCGGGTCCAAATTGTCCGTCTCCGAATTGTCCGGGTCCAAATTGTCCGTCTCCGAATTGTCCGGTCCGAATTGTCCGTCTCCGAATTGTCCGGTCCGAATTGTCCGTCTCAGAATTGTCCGGTCCGAATTGTCCGTCTTAGAATTGTCCGGGAACCATATGTATCACCATCACCTGTAAAATTGTATATATACAGGGTGCGCCACAAAATGTAATCCCCTTCGGTTTTTAGCTCATATCCTGGCCAAACATACGAATTTTTGAATGAAACTTTACAGTCTTAAAGGCAATTCATATTTACGTACAATGGTCAAATTGCAAAAAAATATTTCAAATAGAACAAAAGTTATATCACTTTTAGTGAGGCTACCCATCGTTTTTTGACGATTCAAAAACGAAACGCAATTTTTAAAGGCTTTTTGCCAATATCTTGACCAAAAGTAAGACTTTTTAAATGAAATCTTACGGGCCTATAGACAATTCATATTTACACATGATGGCCAGATTTCATCAAAATATTTCAAACACAACAAAAGTTATACCACTTTTAGTGAGGCCACCCACCGTTGTTGACGATTAAAAAGCGTAACGCAACAAAAAGTAACAAAAACGTGATTTTATCAAGTCATATCTCAAATAACTGTTTGAAACTGAACTTGATAGTGATTCACAACTTGTGTTCAATGTCCCCACCACCAGTGCCAAAACTTCTTTTGAGTCTCTTTGCAAAGTTCATGATGAACCTGTTGATTAATCTGACAGATTTCTTATTTGCCAATTTGATTGTCATCTTGCTAAGTGTCTTCTCAGTCACGCTGGTACCCTGTTCCTTTTTTTAACAGTAATAATAATGATCATTTGACATTATCAAAGCCTATTTGATAACAAATATTTGAGATGATACTTAATAAAATCGTGTTTTTGCTACTTTTTGCTGCGTTACGTCTTTGAATCGTCAAAAAACGGTGGGTGGCCTCACTAAAAATAGTATAACTTTTGTTCTGTTTGAAATATTTTGCTAAAATCTGGCCATCATATGCAGCTATGAATTGTCTTTAAGCCTGTAAAATTTCATTTCGATATTCTTACTTTTGGCCAAGATATTGGCCAGAATAATAAAATCCGTTTTATGTTGCTTTTTGTTGCGTGACGTTTTTGAATCGTCAAAAAACGGTGGGTGGCCTCACTAGAAGTGATATAACTTTTGTTCTGTTTCACATATGGCGATGAAATTTGGCTATTGTACGTAGATATGAATTACCTTCAAACCCGTAAAACTGGATTTGAAAAATTCCTATTTTTGGCCAAGATATTGACAAACATCCGTAGGGGATTACTTTTTTTGGCGCACCCTGTATTCATTTATGCGTTCATCCTAGCATAAGATCTAAAAAAACAACGAATCACTGAAGCATGCATGTTTAACTCAATGCGTTACACAATGTACAATGTACAATGTACATGTATTCGATGTACAATCATGTATTTGCCGTTGCATTCGCCAACCACGAACCTCATAATATGAAAGTATTATATTGCAAAGTAAAATAATGTTATTATATACGAACGGTTTATTATACGAACGGTTTATTGTGCTGCCCCAACCAGCTTATATAAGCTGCGTGCATTGCATATTCACAACTCGTGCATTTGTATATACATACACATAACAGTTATCAGTATAACATCAGAGTGAGTGAATGACTGAGCGAGTGAATGAGGCGAAGAGGAGGAGTGCAGTGGTGCGTAATTCATTCATGGATATATATACAAATACATATACATATATATGTATAATATACATATATACATATGTGTATATATATGGGCTGACGAGGCCGAGCTGCGTGCTGGTGAATATATGCGGCTGATGTGCAACGGGAGACGGAAAGAGCCGATAATTCCCGAATAGGTGAACAACGGAAGCGGAACTAACGCTCCGATAATCAGACGACGATGCAATAAACTATGTTACGCCAATGCGTTATGCAGACAAGCACAGACAACGACAGACAGACAAGAAGACGGACAGCCAGGCAGACAGACAGGCATACAGACAACTCGACACATGTGCATAGAAAGACCGACCGAAATACAGAGGCCGACATACAGTCTATAGATCCTATAGTATACAGCAAGCAAAGCAGATATATAAAGAGGCCGACAGACTTATAGACCAATAGACAGAAAAACAGACAGACAGACAGACAGACAGACAGACAGTCGTACAACGGTACAAATGAGTTTCTGAAACAAAGCCAAACGAACGTATACAACGGTTGTCTTTCGTTAATGTTGTCACTTATGCAGACAACGTAATTCAGTCGAAGGCAACTGTTGTTGTTGTTGTGCTTTCAAATCGTTGTCTTATGTTGCCGAGCATTCCAGAATTCATTTGTTATAAATGAAGAAACGAAGAAATGCAGAACTGATTGTCCTCAATGTATTCATGGGCTCCCGCACATAAGGACAAGAGGAGACAGTGAGGCACTTGCCCCCTGGAAAAGTCGACATTTTTTAACTACTACTTTTGGGGTTCTAACTAATTTCTTCGCATTAGAGAATTAGTGATACTAACGATGTACAAAGTGAAACTAGAAAATCTACGCTTATAAACACAGGCGTATATAAAAATGAAGATGCCTTTATTTCTGCCTAGCATTAAAACTGTAGGCCTAACCATGACCATTGGGTTTTACTTCTCCCGCTGTCGCCTATGCAAATAGTATTGTTCTAGCTTACATGATTGAAATCTGGTTGCATTGCGACCTTTCGCAACTGCACAAATTATCAATAAATTACATTAATGTACTAATTTGAAATTTTTCTTTATAGCAACCGCACTCTGACCTTTGAATACCCTTTGAACAGCCCTCTGACTCGATGCAGCGCTCGTGAATAAGCTGGTGCAGTAGCGGCGCTAGGGGCGGGGCTAGGTGGGCTAAACCCCCTAAAAAGGCCATCCATTTTTTCCCATGTAAAAAAATATTTGCACGATTAACCCCTTTAGCCCGCCCAAAAAAATAACCGTAAAGGTACGCACGAGATTCGACAGACAGTTCGGCGGATTATGAAAAAGGACCATTTTCGAAGATTTCGATCAAATGACTAAAAAAGGTCATCAGAAATTTTGGCGACTGAAAACGGAAAATTTTTCCCGAAAATCTAGCCCCCCCAAACGAAAATCCTGGCGCCGCCACTGGCTGCTGGTGCCTGCGGATTACCCCGATTGACTTTCAGGCGTTGCCTTAGAACAAGGCTGTAGCTAGAGGGTGTTTGGGGGGGGGGGTTTGAACACCCCCGAAACGAAAAATGTAAAAATAATAAATTATAGACCCATCTAATGCTTTTACTAGCACATAATGTAAAAACTATAGTGTGCAATGTATTGGCCATCCAAAACTTGCAGAAGATTGGCGATTTTAGAAGACAAGAACATAAAATTAGATCGTTTTGCGTCTCGGTTAACGGGTTTCGGGCGAAAAATACAAAGAAATGCATGTGATGACAGAAAAGATCAGAAAATTTGGCCAAAAAAGTTGGTAAACACCCCCCGAAATCAAATCCTGGCTACGGCCTTGCCTTAGAAGTTTAGAAATTGCGAGTAAAATAGAAGTAACTAGAGGGAGCACTTGCCCCTGCATGGAAAACTGACACTTCTATTTTTTCATTCATTTCTTTATTCGTTCGTTCTGTGGACTTAATGCGACCCTTCAGGAACCTACTTTTCAACAATGCTACTCTTTGATTTTTAACAAATTTTTCGCATTAAAGAAACTATTCATCTTAAAACTCGCAAAAAGTGAAACTGAGATATTTATATTAAGATATGAAAAATACGCATGCATGTTCTTAAGCTCCTGCTTTGCATTTTCAACCTCTTGCTGGAAAATTAACCGTGGACATCGTATTTTACCCCTCGTGGAAAAATTTCTGCAGGCGCCCATGAATGGATGCATTGACACCTTAAGTCATCAGATTTTAAGGCAAACAACGACAACGACGACGACGACAACAACAACAACGACAACGACGAAGATAACGACAACGACGACCATGCATCGCATGCATCTCTCATGCAATCGGTCAGATGTCTTAAAAATATATATATATTGACATTCAATTCAAAATGCAAACAATTCTCAAACACGTTTCCAAAGATACATAGATACATATATATTGTATAATTGTATACATGTATAATTGTATATCGTGTGGTTCTCCTTATTGCTTCAGGTCATCTTCAGACTTAGTAATTACATGTATATACTCAAAAGTTCCAATGTTTGCATACACCATGTATATGAACATTGCTTGACGTTTACAATGTACAGGGTGCGCCAAAAAAGTAATCCCCTACGGCTTTTTATCAATATCTTGGCCAAAAATAGGAAATTTTCAAATCCAGTTTAACGGGCTTGAAGGTAATTCATATCTACGTACAATAGCCAAATTTCATAGTCATATGTGAAACAGAACAAAAGTTATATCACTTTTAGTGAGGCCACCCACCGGTTTTTGACGATTCAAAAACGCGACGCAACGAAAAGTAACAAAAACCAATCTAATTATTCTGGCCAATATCTTGGCTAAAACTAAGAATATCGAAATGAAATTTTACAGGCTTAAAGACAATTCATATCTGCACATGGTGGTCAGATTCCATCAAAATATTTCAAACAGAACATAAGTTATACCACTTTTAGTGAGGCCACCCCCGTTTCTTGACGATTCAAAGACGTAAAGCAGCAGCAAAAAGTAGCAAAAACACGATTTTATTAAGTCTCATCTTAAATAATTGTTATCAAATAGCCTTGATATTGCCAGATGATCATTATTGTTACTATTTAAAAAAGAAACAGGGCACCAGCGTAGCTGCGCGCCACTGAGAAGTCACTTAGCAAGATGACGATCAAATTGGTAAATAAGGAATCTATCAGCTTAATCAACAGGTCCATCAAGAACTTTGCAAAGAGACTCAAAAGAAGTTTTGGCACGGGTGGTGGGCGCATTGAGCACAAGTTGTGAAGCACTACCAAGGTCATTTGACAACAATTACTTGAGATGAGACTTAATAAAATCGTGTTTTTGTTACTTTTTGTTGCGTTTCGTTTTTGAATCGTCAAAAAACGGTGGGTGGCTTCACTAAAAGTGGTATAACTGTTGTCCTATTTGAAATATTTTGATGAAATCTGAGCACCATGTGCAGATATGAATTGTCAAAAAGCCGGTAAAATTTCATTTCGATATTCTTAATTTTGGCCAAGATATTGGCAAAAAACCTAATTTTTGTTGCGCTTCGTTTTTGAATCGTCAAAAAACGGTGGGTGGCCTCCCTAAAAGTGGTGTAACTTTTGTTCCGTTTGAAATATTTTTTTGTAATTTGACCATTGTACGTAGATATAAATTGCCTTTAAGACTATAAAGTTTCATTTAAAAATTCGTATGTTTGGCCAAGATATGGGCTAAAAACCGTAGGGGATTACTTTTTTGGCGCACCCTGTATATAGGGTCGCACATACATACAGCCTTCGATTGAATATATGTCTGAGAATGGTCAATCGTTAACCCGAGAAGTAGAAGAAACGAGCAGAAGACAGGAGATAAAGAGAATGGGTTACACGCAGGTCAGCAAGGTCAGCAAGGTCAACACGGTCAATTATTGATGCTTGCTTTTTATAACGGACAGGAAGCGAATTATTTATTAACTTAGACGACCGGATAGAAGGAAACAAGGCTCGACGGAATATTACCAGCGACGAATACATTACATATATATATAATATATTATATAATATGTATATATACAGATCCTTCATTATAGTACATAATTGTATATAGGCCTACTTGTACGTGTAGCCTATATATATGTAAAATGCCCTTTTCAACACTCATGTCACTTGCTAAAATCGGAGAATTGCATTTGCTTGACATTCTTTAAACACAATCGAAGAAGAGAGGAAGGACGTGTAGATTTAGGCCTTAGATGGGCCATGGGGGACCCGGCGTTGCCCGGAAAATTTTGAGTTTTCGACACTACTCATCTGCCATGGGGTATACACCAAGCGTTGAGGGCTAAATTTCTGGTTTTCGCCAACCCTCCATTTCACCCCGCTTCCACCAAACAAACCAAACATGATGCGCCACTGCGGGGTGTGTGTGTGTGTGTACTGCATGACTGTGGGTGGTGGCTCTGGTCGCTCTCTATCTCTAACTGCAAGGTTTGAGGTGTAAGGCTGCGAAATTGCGCGAATATATGAAAATAGCGAAGTTTCGGCTTTTCGTCCGTATACGCATGCAGGCCCCGTGGTGATAGAGATTCACATGTATAGGCATATTCTATAGGTGTCACCTTGCAGCACGACCTCCGTGTAGGACTCCATGTCAACGAGGTCCTGGGATCTTGCGCAAGTTCTCTTTACGCCCTGAGGTTACTACGAGCAAATGGTCTACCTCCAACAGCCATGTATGCCGTAACAGAGGCAGCAACTGTTGCTAAACTGCTTTACGCTGCTCTTGCCTGGTGGGGCCTTACTACAGCCGCTGATCGACAGAGACTCGAGAGACTGCTCATAAGAACGCAGCGTAAGGGTTACCTCCCATCAGGTGCCGCAACAGTTGCAATGTGAGTCGGTTTGACTGAGGACCGACTGCTGCATGCAGTGGTTAGGAACGATTTCCACGTCCTTCGAACTCTTTTTCCTCCAAAGAACAACCGTCGTCCAGGTCTTAGGGCCCGTATGCACAATTTTGAACTTCCGAGCAAAGATGACCGAAACTTTGTCACTAGAGTTCTTTTCAAACATATTATTAAAGCATAGTCTAACTATCGATTCAATTTAGTTCCAATAACTCATTACTCCCTTTAATATTTTTTCAATGTAATTTTTGTCTGTTTCAATGTACCAGGTTGCGGTTTGCCAACTTATTTTTGCTCATTAAACGAATATACATACATACCAAACCCTCCATGCACTCATGCACTGGGTTGTTTTGGTGGTCAATAGCTGTGAAACTGTATACGTATAATTCTGGACAAACGCACACACACACACACACACACACACACACACACATCCATTTTCTCCTTTCTCTGTGCCATGGTTTCTGCACTGCATGCGAGTGCCAATAAATAACCTGGTTAATACAATTATTGCAGGCTGTCTGTTCTGTTAGTATAGTCAAGATTTCTGTGATCTGCGTTCCTGTGAATGTTATTGTTTCAACTGCATAATTGTACACTGTTACCGGTTGCGGTTTGTCAACCGAATCGTTGAATAAACGAAAAGCGAGAATGACGTCAAGACATGATGAACTCATGCGAACTCTCATCTGCTGTTAATGGCGACGCTAGTTTATGTGCAACGGTAAACATGGCTTCGCGCTAGGCTAACTATAGGCTACGCGTCGAATTAAAACGCTCATATCTCGGGTTTTAAAGTCAATTGAGAGCTGAAAATAGTCGCGTTGACCTACAAATTTTGGTAAGAATAAATCGCAAAACTTTTCGTAAACCGAAACTCTGTCATTTCAGAGCGTTTCTTGGGACAAAATTCAAAATACATCCGGACACTCATACAAACAGAAGAACAGCTGTCCGCCTTATAATGTAGATGATGTAGATGATGTAGATGAGACATATAGGCGATGACGCTGCTATATGACTTTCGGATGACCCTTGTGCAAAATGAATGCGATGGGTTCCATGCATTCCATATCCTACATTCACACACCATTTCTGCAGGTTAATTAATATACATGCAGTCTATACCTGCATGCTTAATTTCTTAACGAAAACTTTCGTTTGCCAGCACCGTACAAACAAATCCTTGATCCCTATTTTCTCAATTGGTCCGAATACATTAATTAACTGTGTATATAGACGTGCATGGGCTTCAAACTGGTTTTAAGTAAGTAAGGAGGAATTGGCTGTTGACGAAGGCCGTCATGATGAAGTGAGGTGGACCCGGCACATCCTGTGCATGTTTCAGTGACGAACCCCATGGCATGGATGCATATATAAAGGGACATTGCCAATTTAAGCAATGTTGCTTTAAATAATTGAGCAACCGTTGGCTCTTGCGCTATGCATCTTTGAAAGGAGGAATATGAGGAAAATGAGGAGGAGGAAAAGGAGGGGAGGAGAGGAAGGAGAAAGACCAGAAACAAAAATAGGCATTGATGTGACTCGCTGATTGGAAAGAGATTTCTCACCAAAATGCTATAGTTAACTTATTTGACGCTTATATATTATAATTTTATTTAACTTGTGATTTTAATGTGTACGTTTTTATTACCTATTATTACTTCAATGTATTATAATAATAATAATAATAATAATAATAATAATAATAATAATAATAATAATAATAAGACGATTTATATAGCGCCGTAGAATGAACATTCTGATGATGTTCTGTGTCCCATTGTGCGATTGCAAGTGGAGTAATAAAGAAAATACTTACTACTTACTTACTTACTTTATTGGTGAATGTTTTATATTTAGTATGCAGTATACTGTGATTCAGCATACTGGCTAATGCTAGATCTATAATAGGCATAGCACCTACATGCAGCAACATTCTGAGGTTCGTAAAGCGCTACATGATAGCTTAGGCATATACAGTGTTATACACTTAGCTTGCTGCACATAGACTACAATATGCGGCATCATACTGTTCATACACTTCTCACAGAAACATAATTCTTTGAGGCATGATATTATTGCAAACGCTGATATAGCCCTTCAAAGTGCGACATCTAATGATTATATTTTAATCAAAGCCAGGCACTATACAGGGTGGGCCATAAAAAGACCCCCCTAAGGTTTTTGCCAATATCTTGGCCAGAAGTAGGAATTTCTAAATGAAATTTTACAGACTTAAAAAGAATTCATATTTACGTATAATATCCAATTTTCGCCTAAATATTATAAACCGAATAAAAGTTATATCACTTTTATTCACTGTTTTTTGACGATTCAAAACGTAAGAATATGAACAGATATATATATATATATATATATATATATATATTAGGGTGTTTTTGAGGTACATGTGAAATTTTTAAATAAAAGATTTTTTATCGACCAAGTGAAATTATTGTGCCAAATCATGTGTAAACTGAATATCTGAAATTATATCTCGATAGCTGAACATTTAGGACTTGCTCAAGAGGACTGAAGTTAGGAACACGATTGCATTGCAAGCATTTCTGTGGTTGGCCCAGTGGTATGGAATGCCCTCCCACTTGAGCTGCGCCTGTTCCTTAGATCACTCTCTGACACATTGTATAAGCACTTAAAAACTGTTCTGTTTGTCCGTACTGGAGTCGTGAGCGCCTCTGAGTAGTTTCCTTGAAGAGGCGCTATATAAATACTCGAATGAATGAATGAATGAATGAATTAGAATCTACGATTTCAATACATGCGAGCTGCATGCTATAAAACCCTTCTCAGTAACTAGTTCCCAGCAAATAAACATTCATGATCATGTCTTTACTGATGTGATGTTGTTTTTGTCACTGGTCATGTGTTGCAAATGGCGGGAAGTGGTGCTTTTAATTCTTGTATCATATAGCAGGCGCAATGCAAAATTGATTACAAATAAGCTGAGATTTAGTTGATACTGATATCACTTCGGCTATGCGAAGCTGTCTTCACAAAGGAGAGGTTTCCATGCAAGGTACTGCTCAATTTACTCATACTCCAAGGAATCAGAGTCTGGATGACAACGTATAAGAGACAGTAGCAATTGTACGTTTCAATTTGGGAGAGATGATCTTGCAGCCCTGGGAGCAGAGATTCTTCTTAGTCACAAGTTCCCCTTACTCTTCACTTGAATAACAAGTTCATGCCAGATTCTACAGAGATAGGACAATAATGGTATATTTCATAAGAATGCTACCAAGCTATTGGCCATCCCCTAACTCCTATCAGTGACAGCTATTGTCATGCCAGATTCTTGATGGCTGAGATCTGAAGCTGGAGATTGAAAGACAAAATTGTGGCCATGTGTTTTGACACAGTCGCGAGTAAAACGAGTTGCAAGGGCGGCATATGCATGAAGCTGGAAGCGAAATTGGGAAAGGACCTCTTGAACCTTGCCATCGATACCATGCTTCTGAAATTGTTGTAGAAAAGTGTTTCACTGAATGATTCTGCAAGGACTCCAGTATTGGAAATCTTTAGTCAAGAGCTAATAGAGCTAATAGTCATTTTCCAAAGATGAATTCCTCAAAAGGAATAAAGTTCAGGTATACTCAGGTGCATTTCACCGATGGCGTTGGATGGCATATTCGATTTATAATTATGATCGAGTTGTGGATTTTCAGCTATCAATTTTCCATTCAGCAACGTCAGAGCACAGAGAGGATAATTTCGACCATCCTACTCTGAAAAGGTATGGAAACATTTATTTGAGGTGTCACTCTGTGACAGCAACTTAGTCTCACGTGAAGTACTATTTCACCTGTATACTTGAAACAACGAAGCCCAAAGGGGAATCCATACTTACCACGCCAGAGAAATCTTACCTGTCTCCCTAACAGTAGTTTCTCGACACCTTTGATTTTTGTCATAGACCCTGGTTGGCCACAGCTTTTTGACTACAGCATGCGCAACGAATTTGATGATCTGAGATCTGATCTCATGAGAGGCTTCCTACTGTAAGCTTACCAACAGCCACCACCAAAAATATTCAAGATCCTTGGATTGGGCTGCTCTCTTCGTGATTGAGACTCGCAACAATGGTACAACAGAACAATCACACAGTGAGGTAAAATTAAATCATAATAGCTTACCCGACCTAAGAGAGACGAATGATCTGATAGAGTGACTTTTATGCAGTCCTTCAATGAAGTCGTGGTCAGAAATAAAGGAGGGAAACAATTTGTTCTGCAATGGTCAAGTAAATCCAGATTTTTCAAATGTACTAAGAGGAATAAACTATGACAACTTACAGTACTTCTTTGGATTGTGCCCTTATATCTGATGGTTATGCGTTCAATTTTGCTTGGATCTGTGAAAATTACAATGTGTCACAATGTCGTCTAAGTGGCTATTCTTCCGGTGCTTTGAGCAAGTCCTAAATATATTCCGATTTTCATCTAATTTGGCAGGTAACTATATTTCGGAAGGTGTAACACAAAATCATATTGGTCGATATTGACATCGAAATTTTAATTTTTAGACACACCCTAATATATATATATACAGTCGAAAGAACGAAAGAAAGATCAAAGAGCGAAATAAGGACGAAATAAGGAAATTAGATAAAATTACAAAGGAAGACGAAAGGATAAAAAAGGAAGGAGGACGAAGCAAGGACTAAGGACTGAAGAAAAGTTGAAATGAAGATGAAATGAAATGACGAACGGAGGACAGAAGGACGACTAG
The DNA here is from genome assembly GCA_949752735.1 of Lumbricus terrestris. Lineage (NCBI taxonomy): Eukaryota > Metazoa > Annelida > Clitellata > Crassiclitellata > Lumbricidae > Lumbricus > Lumbricus terrestris. Next base: position 21,435,881 of record OX457040.1, read on the forward strand.
CAGGCTTATAGAGAGGAGACGTTAGGTTGAGTTGTGCCAATGTGCAGGTGAAAAATGATGATGGTGATGATAATGATGACGGTGTTGTTGTTGTTGTTATTGGTGGTGTTGTTGGTAGTGTTGTCGTTTTTGTTGTTGGTGGTGTTCTTGCTGTTATTGTTTGTTGTTGTTGGTGGTGTTGGTGGTGGTGTTGTTGCTGTTATTGTTTGTTGTTGTTGGTGGTGGTGTTGGTGGTGTTGGTGGTGGGGTAGTGGTGGCGGTGGTGGTGATGGCGGGAGTGGTGGTGTTAGTGATACTGGTTGTAGTGATGGTGATGGTGTTAGTAGTGATAGTGGTGGTGAAAGTGGTGGTGATAGTTTCAATAGGGGCGATGGTACTGGTGATGATGGTGATGTTGACAATGAAGAGGAATTGCAAAATAACTTAGACTAAAAAACGAAAGAGCAGCGGAGGAAAGCGGATTTGTAGAAAGATAAACAGACAGCAGATAAGCAGCAGCAGCAGCAGCAGCATATCATGAATGGTAATGGAAATGGATTGGACTGAAAATAAATGACAAAATGGTGGAAAAATCAAATGGCAACGTAGTCTTACATGCACTATATATATTTATATACTTGTAGCATATAATTATATATCCAGTCGTACACAAACTATAATATATAATTTTATATATGCACACACAGGGTCATGTTGGTGTATAACAACTACAGTTTACTTTACATGTGCATGTATAGATTTATATGTGTTATGTATACAATGGCTATAATTGTATTTCGACCCACTTGAGGTTGCATGGAATCAATGAGCGAACGAGATAAATGGGATTATTTGCTGGAAAGGACGAATCTCTGACGGATAAATTCAGGTGGGCGAAGGGTTGGGACGCGTCGGGGTTTTACTTCAAAGGCAGAGTTAAATCTTCCATGAATGGAGTCAAAGCAGGGATTGGGAGACGTGGAAGGCCTGGAAAAAGAGTGAAACGAACTGGAGGTCAATCGATAGATGAATCTGAAAGGTTTGCAATGAATCAATGAATGCATCTAAGAGATAGAAGTGAATTAGGAGACGAATTGAACCTTTTGCAAAAGGAGGACAAGACCCAATGCATGCTTGTCATCATTTCGCCAGAGAATGAGTCTAGAAAGAAGAAGAAGACGAGGAAGAAGAAGAGGAAGAAGAACAAGAACAAGAAGAAGAACAAGGAGAAGAACAAGAAGAAGACGAAGAAGAAGAACAAGAAGAAGAACAAGAAGAAGATTGAAGATAAAGAGAACTATTGCTATATGCCGAGGATCGAGTGGACAATTAAGGAGAAGAAGAAGCACTAATATTATTATTTCTTGAATGGGCTAAAAGGAACTTGGGAAGAACTTGGGCTTTGTTAGGACTGAGACTCGATCCAGAACGAGCGGCGCCTAAAAATATTTTCTCGGTTCAAAAAAGTTGATGACCTTTTTTTCTCTCGGGCATGAGTCTAAGCCTTCTTGGGGTGGCTAAACCCGGGAAAGACACCTTTTACATGGTCAAAAAACTGAATTTGGGTCTTCTTGGGGTGGGGGTAGCCCCCGTAGCCCCTGTAAACTCTGCCCAATGGCTAGCAGGAAAGAACTTTATACTCTTTTTTACGAATTAAGTTTACTACCAGGGTACTGACGTAATTGCAAATAAATATACAGGGTGGGTGAAAAACGTACTCCCTTACGGATCCGAGTTTTGTCAATATCTTGGCGACAAATAATAATTTGTAAATCACGTTTTGCAGACTTAAAGGTAATTCGTATTCACGCAGAATAGCCAAATTTCATGGAAACATTTAACACAGAACAAAAGTTATATCACTTTTACCGAGTAGACCAACTGTTTTTTGACGATAAAAGACGTAAGGCATCAAAAGGTGACACAAAAAACCAATTCTATCAAGTCACACCTCAATTAGTTGTTTTCAGATAAACTTAATATTGCTTCACAACTATTGTTCAACGTATCCACCACCAGTGCTCACACATGTTCTCAGTCTCTTTGTAAAGTTCTTGATGACCTTGTAGTGTTTCAGAAGTAAATCTTCCCATATCGAATCCAATGCGGCCATCAATAGGCCTAATTATTACATTATCCCACTTGGTTTTGGTTGCAGGTTGCGGTATTTATCAGGAACAACTCTCCACATTTGACAATCTATCGAGGGAAAATCAGGAGATTAGGGGGCTATTGGTTCTGCTCAATTAAACCAGTACGATAATATCATACTGTGATAATACTGACGTTGAACCGATCCCCCTTTCTTCAACGGCATTTTTCTTAGCTATCAATTTGACTCTTAATTTCGGCGCTATCACTGTTTATCAGAATACGCAGTGATTATTATATAGCATTAGCTCCAAGACCATGCATGCTCATGAAGTATACGAATACACATTTTGTCTGTCATTGGAGCCCTGGTCTTTTTAATGTCTCATAGATTTCAATTTGGCTGTTTCAATAACAACATTATTAATCTTAAAAATTCTTTATTTGCAACTTCATAGTCATCTTGATGTCACAGTAGTGTGGAGCTATGCTGGAACAATAATTTATCAAGTTCATTTGGTAGCGATTATTTGAGATGTCCTTAATATAATCGCTTTTGTTATTTTTTATGGTACCGTGTTTTCATATCGTCAAAAAACAGTGGCTGGGTTCACTAAAAGTAATATTACGGATAGGCGTTAATTGCAATTTATATAAATGGATCTACTGGCATGTTTTCGCATGATTGAATTGCTTTACCAAGTGGACCAGATTGCGCCCTATAATAGGACCGTGCGTTACACCATCGACTTTTTATCATCGACTTTTTTTAGGAGATCTAAGGCAATATTATTTGTTTTCAGATAACAAACAAAAAAGTTACTGTAGTTGCTTCCCTATACGTATAACGTATATTTAGAGTAAGCGAATAGCACCTGCTATATATGTTGCCAGTAGATCTATTAACATTTGCGCCGTCTGCCCTTAGACTAAAATGTTTTCAGTAGATGTCTGTACTTGTCGTGATAGTGAAACAGACTAATTTTTTCACAAACTCGGTGGTGTTGTATGTTTTCGAAACCTGGACGATGAGAAAAGAAGACACAAAGACAATCGAAGCGTTTGAAATGTGGACATGGAGAAGAATGGAGAAGATCAGCTGGACGCAGCACAAAACAAACGAGGAAGTTCTGGAAAGGATTGGAGAGGAAAGAACAATGATAAAAAAATCAGAGAAAGACAAAATAAATGGATAGGGCATACGCTAAGGGGAGACAACCTGGTAAAAACGGTGATAGAAGGGAAAAATGGAGGGGAAAAGAACAAGAGGAAGACCACGACAGACGATGTTGGACACGATGATGACGAGGATTGGATACCAAAGACTAAAGGAGAAGGCCCAGCGGAGGGAAGAGTGGCGACATTGGACAGCCGAACCTGCCCTGCAGTGGCAGAGAACCAGAAGAAGAAGAAGCAATACTGTGAACAGTACACAACTTTTGCACACCCTACCGATTCTGATGGCAAATGGAAGCTCCAACAAGGGTCCAACACATGTGCAAAAATTGTTTGTGTTAATATCAGTAGGCCTAGTTTTCGAATAATTTGACAATTTACTCTGAGATTTTTAACTCATTTCTACTATTAGAATCAACAACGATGACAAATATTCCTGTTGCATGTGGGGGACCCTACAGTGTGGGGCAACTGTTCGGCCCAACATGTTGAACATGCCCTAATCCGACCCTGCTAATGAGATAGGTTTTGACAATTGGAGCACCTCAAGACATAAAACAGGGGGCACGATATTTTTATGCAGGCAGAACTAGTATACATAGTCTACACAAGTTTTGCACCCCCTACCAATTGCGAATTCCTCGAAATCATTTTACCTATGATCTTTGCTCCACCCTACATTCCTACAATATACACAAGGCGCCCAATTGTCTTCAATTGGATACGGGTGCAGTTGCCCTGCAGTCGCAACGGAGGTGGGGGAGTAGGGGGCATCACGCGCTCCTCTTACTGTCACACACACACACACTCAACCTCCCAACCCGATCGGACGGTTATTATATGGCGCCACTGCAGCACATGAAAACACACAGCGTTGCTTCTGGTGGTGCTGCTGGTGGTGGTGCTTTTGCTGGTGGTGTTGAGGTGGATGAGGAGCGACGTCGTTGAGTGGTCCCTGTCTTCGACTCCCGTTTCTGCAGCTGGAATGCAAACTGATAATGCAATGACCGATGACGAACCCGACTGGGATTCGATGCCGCAATCAATGATGCTGCTGCTGCTGCTGCTGCTGCTGCTGCTGATGCTGCTGCTGCTGCTGCTGATGATGGTGGTGGTGATGATGATGATGACGATGATGATGATGATGATGATGATGATGATGATGATGATGATGATGATGATGATGATGATGATGATGATGATGCTGATGCTGCTGCTGCTGCTGATGCATCAGCCACCCTCTGATCATTCAGCGTCGCCCTTGATAGTATTAAGTCGATTCCCTATCGGTTGCTGACCGACCGAACGACCGACCGACCGACGAACGAGCCCCCTTTTGTTTCGTCGTCGGGCGTCCCTCTGGCATGCATCCGAACGACCGACCGACCGACCCATCATTTACGTATACGTACTTTCATGGTCAGTGAACTGGAAAACTTGTCTGGACGAGGTCTGCAGCTGTCTTATACTTCCAATGGATATCGGAGAATTCTTCCTCCTTCTCTCTTCTAAATGATCTTCTCCATTCGTCTTCCAGCAATAAATCCTCTCTGCTGTATGCACAAGTGCAATCATTATGAGCGACTACGGAGCACTATAATTGCAGGACTGCGCAAATAATAATGTCTTGTAGTGCTAGTGCTACGTTTCATTAGTAGGGCTATGATATCATTTTATGCAATGCTGTGCTATACTTGTATGTTGTGTTATGTTATTTTATGCTACATTATGTGCTATGTTATGTTGTGTCATGTTTAGAAATACAAAATGCATTTGATTGTTTTTTGCTAAAAACATCTTCACAAGTTTCATGGGTTCATGGTGTGCTAGGTTGCATGTGTGACGTATGCGGTTTCGTGTTTCTTTTGTTGGAGAAATTGAATAAGAGACAAAGACATCATTTTGATTCGTTGGGAGTTAAGCAGCTAGAGAATTTTGATGCTTTTATTCTCGTTAAGTGCAAATATTTATAAACGATGTTCATGCAATGTAGTGAAAATTGCAAGACCCGCATGAATGTAGCTATATATGCAGACAGCTGCACGCACAGTGACACAGGAACAGACAGATGGAGAGACATGCAGACACATGGAAGGAGATGTAGAGAGAGAGAGACAGACAGACAGACAGAGAGAGAGAGAGACATAGAGAGACATAGAGAGAGAGAGAGAGAGAGAGAGAGAGAGAGAGAGAGAGAGAGAGAGAGAGAGAGAGAGAGAGAGAGAGAGACGGTGATGATTGCAGTTGGAAGCGAGGGTTAAGCATATATTGTCGATATAAATATGACTAATGATCATTGGCCTTCGATGAAAGCTATTTGAGTTGACTATACATGCATCGTCTGCCACTGTACGTGTCCGTCTACGTCTCTCTTCTTCTCTCTGCGTATACCTCCGTCTTCTTCTGTCTATGTCTGTCTATGTCTGTCTATGTCTGTCTGTCGCTGCATCTCCTGCATCATTCCACCAGCATCACGAGCATACAGCAGCAGCAGCAGCAGCCTCTCCCATCGAACGAAGGAGGAGACGATGAGCGAAATGAAAACAGGATTTAGTCGACGACGACTGTATACCACATGTATATATACGAGAGACTGCATTGCATTGCATCGCGTTGCATCGCATTGCATCGCGTTGCATCGCATTGCATCGCATTGCATTGCATCGCATTGCATTGCATTGCATGTGAGCGTCGTCGTCGTCGTCGTCGTTCAACCTCTTTAATATATGTCGCTGATCCGTCCGTATAATATAAGCGACCACAGACGACGCCTCCTGCACAGACAGACAGACAGACAGACAGAAATACAGACAGACATAAATACAGAGAGACAGACAAACAGACATAAAGGCAGCAGACCGTCGTGCAGACCATGCACACGCACACACATGCACACACACTTACACACATACGCACACATACAACCAATCCTATATATTCTATCCTCGTGTAGCCCCCCCGCTCGCATGATGTCCAATTTACGATGACCTGGTTTGTTCCATTCTGCAGATATATAATTTTATATATACGTATATATATATATATATATATATAACAACGAGTCATCGCAATGGCTGTTGGCTTATTCGTGTAAATCTGCCAAATCCGTGTTTTTTCACAAGAGACAGAGAGACAGAGACAGAGACAGAGACAGAGATTGTCTCTGTCTCTGTCTGTCTCTGTCTCTTTCTCTCTGTCTGTCCCTCGCATTGCCAGAATCAATATGCATGCTATAATATGTTAACGTCTGCCATGACTGTAGGCTAAGGACGTTTCCATGTGAGCCATTTAGTAGTTTTTCATATAATAATTATAGTCCGTGCATGATCGGCATTTTCACCGGTGGCATCTGATCATTCTGATGGCACTCTGTGGCAAACTCCATCCAGCGGCAATTTACACAAGTTTACAGTCCTATTATATACTGAATTATTTTGTTATTTAACAACAAGTGATCCCACGTTCTTCATTTCAGAGTTCTCTTCTGAATTACTATTGTTTGGACATTTTGTTCGTAGCATACAGCGAGACCATGCATTATATACATTGTATATAATCAAATGTTCAACTGCTTCCTGGATAGTTGATACATTTCTATATATCCTGATAGATTATTGTCCATGAACATCTGATGTGAGATTCAGATGCATGGCAAGCATAAACGATGGTTGGATGATCTCTTATGCATATGGTCCCGTGTATGCATGGTATAATACGATATTAGCTATAGCCCGATTCTGTGATGCATTCCCGCGGAGTCATTTGCGATGAATTACGCGCTCAAGAACGATATTTTATTTTATGCAACACGTGACAGTAATGTTTCTGGTAGCAACTAAAAACCGCCTGTGCTTTCTGATTCTTTTGGAGACTTTCAGAATTGGACAATAGTCAATAAAACTAAAACAAGACAGGACTTCACTACTGTCTTGGATTCTATATCATGCCACCTGGTCTGTTTCTTTATGCCTCCCGAGAAAACCGTGAGTAATTTGCGCGTTTTGGACGATTTCAACATCCACGATCTTCACAGCCTGATTTTCGCTTGTGTGTTTACAATGAACAGCCGCGTCATCTAAGAGTTTCGCTGTAGGGCTGCAGCGTTGGACTACTCTTGGCGCATATTACAACATTCATCATCTTTACTGCGATCATCTTGACAGGAGTATAACATTTATCCTTCCGAGTACATCTTTAGCAGGACATAATGGCTACTCAAGAAACCCTTTCCTCTAACATTAAGATCAACAACCAGGTCCAGACGGATTGGCGCCTGTTTATGGCTGCCTCTACTTTATTATTTTTTTTAACTTTATTATTACTATACTTTATTATTATTTCTGGGTTTTATTTTACATTTTTGACATGTAGGCTAACCGGGTGCGGTGTGTCACCATGAATTGTCTGATTTTAAATTAAACGAATATAGATGGATGGATAGATGGATGAATGAATTAATGGATGGATGGATGGATGGATGGATGGATCGACGGACAGACAGACAAACAGACAGATAGATAATATGAACATGCAAACCCTATCTCCAAAAATGACCACCGTTTTAATGGATGGCGTAAACTTCCAATTGCCTTATTATAAGTTCTTCTTCCTTTGTTACTTGTAGCATCTCCTTATGTATTGAACAGTTGAAACAAACAATAATATGTGATTGACAGATGAAATGGACAGTGTAGAAATGTAAACTTGCATGAAATGATGGAATGAATCTTTTTGATGATAACTTATGTTTTAAGCAACACACAACAACATCGGAACATTTACTGTTCTACATGTGCACTAATGTTATAATTTAAAGTCAATAATAATAATAAAAATAAAAAATAAACAATAATAATAATAATAATAATAATAACAATAATAATCAATTCTTTCGCTCTCTGAACTATAGACCGTATACATATACATGTAACTATCCTATGGTGTCAACGTCCTCCCATATTTCTTGGTTTCAGTCGTACCTTTCTGAACGAATCCAAATGATTATATCTGGTGACTCTCGAACCCAATGGGTTCATGTTAATCTGGGTGTTCCTCAAGGTTCAATTCTTAGGCCTCTCCTATTTATTCTTTACACGGCTGACATCTCTTCTCTTTTCCCATCTGTAGTGCTGCTTGCCATCTCTTTGCTGATGATGTCCAGACATTTGTCCATGGTCCCTCATCTTCCCAGCTGCTTTTAGTTGGGGTCATTGAATCTCTCACTAATCATCTCCACTCATGGATGTCCTCTAATCGCCTTTCGGTTAACACTACAAAGACTCAATTTATCTGGTTAGGTAACTAACAGCCGCGACACCCAGCAGCTCCAAATGCTTGACCTCAGTCTGCTCTCTGAAAATTTCCGCTATTTTCCTTCTCTTCAAGTGTGTGGGATCTGGGTGTTGTTCTCGATAGCCCACCTTTGCTGAGAATATTTCCAATCTGATGACACGCGCTCTTCATAATTTCATTTAAGACTTCTCAGAGTCATCCATCTTCACTACCTTAATTCATTCTTTTATAAGTTCTCGACTACTGCAATGCTCTCCTCATTGGTCTTCCTGAAATTCGTCTTTCACCGTTTCAGTCTGTTCTCAACTCAGCTGATAGACTGATTGCTAACCTTCCCAAGTACTCTCACATCTCTACCTTTATGTTTGATGAACTTCATTGGCTTCCTCTAAGTGCTCGCACACAGTTCAAGATCATCACTCTGATCCTTATAAAGGGTCAGCAGGGTCTTGCCCAAAATATCTGACTAATGTTATACTTCGTCCTCACTCAGCTTCCTCCCTCCGTCCACTTCGTTCATTCATGCAACAGATTTGACCTCTTGGTTCCTCGGTCTAGTACTGCTATGGCTCAGTCTCTATCATTTACCTCAATAATATGGTCCTTCTCTTTGGAATGCTCTTTCTCCTTCTGTTCGCTCTACACTTCTTTCTGGCAGTCTCTCTTAATCTGCTTTGTCTCTTCTTATAACCGGCTTCTTCTCGCGGGGCCTTGCGCACTGGGAGCGCCTCTGAACGGTTTGCTCTACTAGAGGCGCTTTATAAATGCTTAAATACATTACAGTAACTGGGTGGGGGACGAATAACCCCCAGTTTGAGCATAGAAAATTGCCACCGAGCGATAGGCTGCAGACGACGACCGTCAACCGTCGCAAACCTTATAAGCTCTGGCCGAGGTACAATGTGCATGGGATCGATGCATGATGCTCATGAGTGGCATTCGTACGGATGGCTGAGACGTCTGCTTAAGACAGCGTGAAATAGAAGAGAGGCGCCTGTCTCTCTCTCTCTTCTCTCTTCTCTCTTCTCTCTTCTCGCCAGCCATTAAACGACGTCCTGCCACTGGCTTCGTATGCAGCCAATATATATATAATTATATATATATATATAATTATATATAATTACATATATATAATTAAATATATAATTATATATATAATTATATATATACAGGCAGATGAAGATAATGGCTGCTCCAGAAAAGCTCCAGAACATAATCAGAAGACGTTTTCTAGATAAACAGGCGTCGAACTATTATACACCGCACACGCTATGATCTCCTTTGCTCACTCACTCACTCACTCACTCAGTCACTCACTCACTCACTCACTCACTCACTCACTCACTTACTCACTCACTCAGTCACTCACTCACTCAATCAGTCACTCAGTCACTCACTCAGTCAGTCACTCACTCACTCAATCAGTCACTCAGTCACTCACTCAGTCACTCACTCAGTCACTCACTCAGTCAATCACTCACTCAGTCACTCACTCAGCCAGTCACTCACTCACTCAGTCACTCACTCAGTCACTCACTCAGTCAGTCAGTCACTCACTCAGTCAGTCACTCACTCACTCACTCAGTCAGTCACTCAGTCAGTCAGTCAGTCACTCACTCAGTCACTCACTCAGTCAGTCACTCACTCACTCACTCAGTCACTCACTCAGTCAGTCACTCACTCACTCAGTCACTCACTCAGTCAGTCAGTCACTCACTCACTCACTCACTCAGTCACTCACTCAGTCAGTCACTCACTCAGTCAGTCACTCACTCACTCACTCAGTCACTCACTCAGTCAGTCAGTCACTCACTCAGTCACTCACTCACTCAGTCACTCACTCAGTCACTCACTCAGTCACTCACTCAGTCAGTCACTCACTCACTCAGTCACTCACTCAGTCAGTCACTCATTCACTCACTCAGTCACTCACTCAGTCAGTCAGTCACTCACTCAGTCACTCACTCAGTCAGTCAGTCAGTCAGTCACTCACTCACTCAGTCACTCACTCAGTCACTCACTCAGTCAGTCACTCACTCACTCACTCAGTCACTCACTCAGTCAGTCACTCACTCACTCAGTCACTCACTCAGTCACTCACTCAGTCAGTCACTCACTCACTCAGTCACTCACTCAGTCAGTCACTCATTCACTCACTCAGTCACTCACTCAGTCAGTCAGTCACTCACTCAGTCACTCACTCAGTCAGTCAGTCAGTCAGTCACTCACTCACTCAGTCACTCACTCAGTCACTCACTCAGTCAGTCACTCACTCACTCACTCAGTCACTCACTCAGTCAGTCACTCACTCACTCAGTCACTCACTCAGTCAGTCACTCACTCACTCACTCACTCAGTCACTCACTCAGTCAGTCAGTCACTCACTCAGTCAGTCACTCACTCACTCAGTCACTCACTCAGTCAGTCAGTCACTCACTCAGTCACTCACTCACTCAGTCACTCACTCAGTCACTCACTCAGTCACTCACTCAGTCAGTCACTCACTCAGTCACTCACTCAGTCAGTCACTCATTCACTCACTCAGTCACTCACTCAGTCAGTCAGTCACTCACTCAGTCACTCACTCAGTCAGTCAGTCAGTCAGTCACTCACTCACTCATTCACTCACTCAGTCACTCACTCAGTCAGTCAGTCACTCACTCAGTCACTCACTCAGTCAGTCAGTCAGTCACTCACTCACTCAGTCACTCACTCAGTCACTCACTCAGTCAGTCACTCACTCACTCACTCAGTCACTCACGTGATCCTGCGTTTCAATCCCTAACTGAACTCTTCCGCTGCTGCTGTAACAATTCGCTTAGAAATGGGAATGTGTCGTTATATCGTTCTCTTGCTCCAACTTGTCGCTTGCATTTCGCCATCTGTCTGCTTGTATGTCTCCATCTGTCTGCTTGTATGTCTCCATCTGTCTGCTTGTATGTCTCCATCTGTCTGCTTGTATGTCTCCATCTGTCTGCTTGTATGTCTCCATCTGTCTGCTTGTATGGCTCCATCTGTCTGCTTGTATGTCTCCATCTGTCTGCTTGTATGTCTCCATCTGTCTGCTTGTATGTCTCCATCTGTCTGCTTGTATGTCTCCATATGTCTGCTTGTATGTCTCCATCTGTCTGCTTGTATGTCTCCATCTGTCTGCTTGTATGTCTCCATCTGTCTGCTTGTATGTCTCCATCTGTCTGCTTGTATGTCTCCATATGTCTGCTTGTATGTCTGCATCTGTCTGCTTGTATGTCTGCATTAATCCGGGATAGTGTCAACTCAGCTCTTCGTCGTCTTCGTCTTCTTCATCTTTCTTCTTCTGCTTCTCCTCCTCTTCATCGTCATCGTCTTCCTCTTCATGAATATAAAACCGATATATAGTGATATATATTGATATACATACATGTAGTTCTTTGGTTTATCGACGTAAATGCAGACAGAGATAATAATTAGTTAATTTCCTATACGAACCATCGTCCTACAAAGGTCTTTCCACCCAATGAATGGGATGTTGGGATGTTGGGATGAGTCTTTCTCCAGACCTTCCATCCATGATTCCATCCCATCCTCCTCTGTCTCCTCCGTCACCTACGTCACCTTTTTCATCCTTTGCGTTCACTTTGTTCACTCCATCATGCATTTGATGCTCCGAGTGACGTATACAACGTGCATTCTGCCGCGATGTTCAGTTGGAATTGCAATGACGAGAAGCATAGAATTTTATATTCCACTTTCTTATTGATATTTTATTATTGATATTTTAGTTAGATTTATTCCTCTGCATGGAAGTCATCCTCACAATGCCTTGAAAGAGGACGAAAATGAAAGAAAGCAATAAAACGAGGTATACATGAGCACGAGAAGGAAAGCGTGGAGAAGGTCGTAGAGAAGAAGAAAACCAGAGACATACAAGTACATACATACAGACAGACAGATAGACAGACAGAGAGGCAGCAGATGGAGTTGGGAAGACGTCTTGCAGGAATGGAAAGAGAGCAAAAGAAAAGGGGCGAATGTTGGTAAAAGAGAAAAGATATGTGCGAAGCACCAAATGTCAGTAAAATGGAGATAATGCCTTAGAAATGGAACTTAAAGACAGCGGTCGTACATTCCACTGTTTTGCGTCTCTAAAAATGTCTTCAGTTGTTCTTTATTGGCAATGGCAACCTGCAGTGACTGTTTAATTCGTTCCTTTCCTTCTGTGTTTTAAGCACTTTCTCTCATTTCTTCATTCCAATTAGATTCAACGTAGTCTAAGCTAAACCGAACTGGATAAGTCTTTTCACTGCCTGTCGACTAGTATATATTGAGGCAATGACAAACATACGCACAGTTCAAAACAAACAGACGCACGCACACACACACACAGAGGACACTGGTTATTGCAGGAACAATCTAGAAGCAGTGAGGGAGAAGAGTTGAAGAGAATGAGACTGCATGTACATTGTACACACTGCATGTACAATGCGTGTACACAGTGTACAGAGAGATAAACCGAAAGCCATGCGGCTAATTCAATCGTGGTCGATGATCTTCTGGCTGTTAGATGGTGTGAGGAGGAGGAAGAGGAGGAGGAGGCGGAGGTTAAAGAGGAGGAGAAGGAGGAGGCGAAGGAGGAGAGGAAAAGGAGGAGGAGGCGGAGGAGGAGGAGGCGGAGGCGGAGGAGGAGGAGGTGGAAGAGGCAGAGGAGGAGGAAGAGGAGGAGGCGGGGGAGGAGGAGGAGGAAGACGAGGTGTCTGGTTGGTAATAGACGGACGTCGTTCGTCGTCGTCTGTACAGTTGTCCCAGAGGAAGAAGGGATCCCGACCGACCGACCGACCGACATCGACGACGACCACATTCACTACAGCAGCAGCCAATCCTCCTCCATCTCATTCACCAGAAACGATCAACGCAGTCGTCAAGTACCGACCTCGACCACAGACGACGAGAAGACGGAGGAGGAGGTGGAGGTGGAGGAGAATTAGGAGGAGAATTAGGAGGAGAAGGAGGAGGAGAAGGAGGAGGAGAAGGAGGAGGAGAAGGAGGAGGAGAATTGGAAGGAGAAGGAGGTGGAGGAGGAGAATTGGAAGGAGAAGGAGGTGGAGGAGGAGAATTGGAAGGAGAAGGAGGTGGAGGAGAGGGAGGATGAAAATTAGAAGACTGAGAAGTAGAAGGAGATGGAAATGAGGAATTGGAAGGAGGAGGGGCAGTAAATGGAAGATGAGAAGAAAGAGCAGTAGGTGGATTTAAAAAAATGAATGAATGCGGTAGATGACTAAAATCGACAAAAGGAATTGCGACAAAATGATGACAACGCAAGAAAAGAAAAGCAGTATTTGAAAAAGCATTCTGCATTATCACAGATGTATAATTATGTAGAGTTGTAGTCGGCAAAGAGTAGAAGACGCACAAGGACGAAGTATATATGGAGCAACGATCCGAAGAGGAGATTTTGGAAAAGATGGATACAGAAGGAAAGAAACGAAGTGGCCAATGAAGTAGACAAGGAGAAGAAGAAGGAGATGGAGGAGAAGATGCATGGTTGACGAGGAGGATGAGGAGAAGAAGATTAGAGCGAAGTGTAGAAGAAGCAGAAGAAAAGGCAAAAGAAAGGACAAGAACGAGAGAAGATTAAGAAGCGATTGAAAACGATGGACATTCGGTGTCGACTTGTCACTTGTATATATAATTATATGTGTGTGTGCGTGCGTGTGTGTCTGCCTATATTGTATGTACATGTAGATGTCTGTTTGTGTGTCTTTCCGAACCAGACAATCTCAAAGACATCTATCCTCCTGCCTGGAAGGACACGGATGTCAAGGCTGCAGTGCTTTTTGTGACTTGCATCATTATATGGCTGCACTCACCGAATTGGATTCTCTTGCTTCCAGTCAACTTTTTCTGCCAACAAACTGAGACATAAATATTATTGAGTTTGGACAAGGGCGCCATTGACCAACGCACTCTCCATCACATGAGTATTTCGTAGACTAAATACATACATGAGTATTTCGTAGACTAAATACATACATGTCTATTTCGTAGACTAAATACATACATGAGTATTTCGTAGACTAAATACATACATGTCTATTTCGTAGACTAAATACATACATGAGTATTTCGTAGACTAAATACATACATGTCTATTTCGTAGACTAAATACATACATGTGTATTTCGTAGACTAAATACATACATGTGTATTTCGTAGACTTAATACATGTATGTGTATTTCGTAGACTTAATACATACATGAGTATTTCGTAGACTTAATACATACATGAGTATTTCGTAGACTAAATACATACATGTGTATTTCGTAGACTAAATACATACATGTGTATTTCGTAGACTTAATACATGTATGTGTATTTCGTAGACTTAATACATACATGAGTATTTCGTAGACTTAATACATACATGAGTATTTCGTAGACTAAATACATACATGTGTATTTCGTAGACTTAATACATGTATGTGTATTTCGTAGACTAAATACATACATGAGTATTTCGTAGACTAAATACATACATGAGTATTTCGTAGACTAAATACACACATGAGTATTTCGTAGACTAAATACATACATGAGTATTTCGTAGACTAAATACATACATGAGTATTTCGTAGACTAAATACATACATGAGTATTTCGTAGACTAAAGACATACATGAGTATTTCGTAGACTAAATACATACATGAGTATTTCGTAGACTAAATACATACATGAGTATTTCGTAGACTAAATACATACATGAGTATTTCGTAGACTAAATACATACATGAGTATTTCGTAGACTTAATACATACATGAGTATTTCGTAGACTAAATACATACATGAGTATTTCGTAGACTAAATACATACATGAGTATTTCGTAGACTAAATACATACAAGAGTATTTCGTAGACTAAATACATACATGAGTATTTCGTAGACTAAATACATACATGAGTATATCGTAGACTAAATACATGTATGTGTATTTCGTAGACTAAATACATACATGAGTATTTCGTAGACTAAATACACACATGAGTATTTCGTAGACTAAATACACACATGAGTATTTCGTAGACTAAATACATACATGAGTATATTTCGTAGACTAAATACATACATGTACATTTCATAGACTAAAATTACATACATGTGTATTTCGTAGACCAAATACATACATGTGTAAATTGTGTATTTGGTAGACTAAATGCATACATGTGCATTTCGTCGTAGACTAAATACATACATGAGTATTTCGTAGACTAAATACATGTATGAGTATTTCCTAGACCTCGGTCTGTTCGTCTGTCCGTCGCTCTAACTCTTAAGTCTGTGTTTCTCTGCTTCTGGCTTGAAGGCTGCGACCAACGAAAGCTGAAACTCTTTTCAATCAACGTTCACCTGTTGTTCAATCAATCGAAAGTGAAACTGTGGCCAGTCATAGCTGTAAATCAAATCTTAAACCACGGTCATAAAATACAAGTTGAAATTGTTGTAAATCAAAGCTGAATCTTTGGTCTGCATCCAAAGCATCCGACATGAATAGATTGAATGCACTGATCATCTCATGTGGTCGTCGGACATTCGAACCATCGTCGTCGTCGTCGTCGTCGTCGTCTCACATGATTCGTTCAC
>OX457040.1:21454536-21457036 GCA_949752735.1 Lumbricus terrestris
CTATCTATCTATCTATCTATCTATCAATCTATCTATCTATCTATCCGTCTGTTTGTCTATTTGTTTGTTTGTCTGTCTGTCCGCCCGTTCTTCCTTTCGTTCATCCATCCATCCTTCTATGATTTGTCCTTCAACTACATGCAATTTCCAACGTCGCCAAATGCAAATATTCAAAGTTTTAGACGGGACTCGGAAAAATAATCCGAGACAGCATATCACAGACAGATAGATAGATAGATCGATAGATGGATAGACAGACTGACAGACATATGGACACAGACATAGACACAGACAGACAGACAAACAGACAGACAGATAGACAGATAAACAGAGACCCATGGTAAGCGTTCGAATGCCTATGCTCAATCGCTTTTTATCTCTCTTATCAACAACTAAATTGAGTCTTTGCAAATCATCTCATCACACCTCATCAGTTCACTTATCAACACTTATCACCCACCACTACATATCAATTCACATAACGTGATTCATGTCACATCAATTCACATAACGTGATTCATGTCACATCAATTCACATAACGTGATTCATGTCGCATCAATTCACATAACGTGATTCATGTCACATCAATTCACATAACGTGATTCATGTCGCATCAATTCACATAACGTGATTCATGTCACATCAATTCACATAACGTGATTCATGTCACATCAATTCACATAACGTGATTCATGTCGCATCAATTCACATAACGTGATTCATGTCACATCAATTCACATAACGTGATTCATGTCACATCAATTCACATAGCGTGATTCATGTCACATCAATTCACATAACGTGATTCATGTCACATCAATTCACATAACGTGATTCATGTCACATCAATTCACATAACGTGATTCATGTCACATCAATTCACATAGCGTGATTCATGTCACATCAATTCACATAACGTGATTCATGTCACATCAATTCACATAACGTGATTCATGTCACATCGATTCACATAACGTGATTCATGTCACATCAATTCAGATAACGTGATTCATGTCACATCAATTCACATAACGTGATTCATGTCACATCAATTCACATAACGTGATTCATGTCACATCATTCATGTCACAAAACAGTAGATGCAAATAGGTGAGGATGAAGGTCTGGAGAAATCCCATGACAGAAAGGCTGGAATTACACGGCTTATAAGAGATCACCACAGAGGACCAATGTTCAATGAATTCATCCTAATAGACATTTGGTCGATTGCAGTCTCCAAGATAATAATATTGTGTCTAGGATGATAATATCACAAGTTTATCAGATGACATTGTGTGAAAGATGCAAAGTGTATAGACTATATAATGCAGCTTTTTTATCAAGTATATAGGCCTAGACAGGAATGCGCGAACTAAGCCATTGCAACATACATAATTACATATGCAATGTTAGGCATACATGTATATATAAGCAGCATACATAATTACATATGCATACATGTATATATAAGCAGCATACATAATTGCATATGCATACATGTATCATGTATATAGAATATATGAAAAATCTCGGTTGCTATTTCAGCACCATTCAATACTGATAACACAATAAGATCAGATTCCATTGTATGTCTTCAGATAATATCAAACACGGTGCCGCGAGATATGCTGTCTCGGATTATTTTTCCGATTCACGTCTAAAACTTTGAATATTTGCATTTGGCGACGTTGGAAATTGCATGTAGTTGAAGGACAAATCATAGAAGGAGGGATGGATGAACGAAAGGAAGAACGGGCGGACAGACAGACAAACAAACAAATAAACAAACAGACGGATAGATAGATAGATAGATTGATAGATAGATAGATAGATAGATAGATAGATAGATAGATAGATAGATAGATGGATGGATGGATGGATGGATGGATGGATGGATGGATGGATGGATGGATGGATGGATGGATGGATGGATGGATGGATGGATGGATGGATTGATGGATGGATTGATGGATGGATGGATGGATGGATGGATGGATGGATGGAAGGATGGATGGATGGATGGATGGATGGATGGATGGATGGATGGATGGATGGATGGATGGATGGATGGATGGATGGATGGATGGATGGATGGATGGATGGATAGATAGATAGATAGATAGATAGATAGATAGATAGATAGATAGATAGATAGATAGATAGATAGACAGACAGACAGACAGACAGACATGCAGTCTGTATGTTTGTCTGTCTGTCTGTCTATCTGTCTGCCTGTCTTGTCCGTCGTCCCCTGCGTTGCTATGGACAACGCGTTTCTAAGTTTCTTTGCCTAATATGATCGGAACTCCTTGTTGTCGATTTCCTTCGCAGTTCGCTAGATTTCCTTCTTCCTCCGTTTCTGCTTTTACAATGCTCGAAATGTTCGACATCATGTTCTGCGCCCAAGTAGCTGGAAGAGCCGACTGCATCAGGCAGAGTAAGTTCTGTGGTGGATATGAGTGCAATATGGCCTTACTGATCTACAAAGTTGTCTTCGCC
>OX457040.1:21460860-21558360 GCA_949752735.1 Lumbricus terrestris
CACTTTTCCATCCGTCAGTCTCGATGAAACATTCGGTCCCCCTCCAGTCGTCAGGTCTCTGCTACGTTTAGTCCATTTGCTATTTAGTCCATTTATTGCTTAGTCCATTTGCTGTTTAGTCCATTTGCTGTTTAGTCCATTTGCTGTTTAGTCCATTTATTGCTTAGTCCATTTGCTATTTAGTCCATTTATTGCTTAGTCCATTTGCTGTTTAGTCCATTTGCTATTTAGTCCATTTATTGCTTAGTCCATTTGCTGTTTAGTCCATTTGCTGTTTAGTCCATTTATTGCTTAGTCCATTTGCTATTTAGTCCATTTATTGCTTAGTCCATTTGCTGTTTAGTCCATTTGCTGTTTAGTCCATTTGCTATTTAGTCCATTTATTGCTTAGTCCATTTGCTGTTTAGTCCATTTGCTGTTTAGTCCATTTCTTGCTTAGTCCATTTGCTGTTTAGTCCATTTGCTGTTTAGTCCATTTGCTATTTAGTCCATTTATTGCTTAGTCCATTTGCTGTTTAGTCCATTTGCTGTTTAGTCCATTTGCTGTTTAGTCCATTTGCTGTTTAGTCCATTTGTCAAATTCTTATATGGTTCATTTGTCAATTTGTTCTGGTTACGCTGGTACACATGTAAGCCTATAAGCATATATGCGAAAGTTTGCCTCGTTTGTTTTGTGTATCAAGCATTCACCGATGAAGCTCTGTAATGTACAGAATGTAATGTAGGCCTAAATTGACCAGCATTAGAGAAATTCCAATGGATGCAAAGACCATTTAAAAGCCGTTAACAACTTTTCAGACCAGTTCCCGTTAATTTCGATGTTAATGACCAAATAACATTTGACACCAAGCTATGCTGAATATATAATTGACCCAATTTGCATTCGCAATTATCCCGCAGCAACAGCAGACGACGACGGATCATTATCTTAATTGTCAATTGCTGACTTGGATCTGCAGCAGACAACGACGACGGATCGTCTGATGACAATGATTAAGCGATGATTAAGCGATGATTAAGCGATGAGTGCAGAATCGGTCGCAGGTGCCATTTATATGGCGCCACGCTGTCATGGTGCAGCACATGAATTGGTCATCGTCCGATATGAGACATCGCGCATCAGCAGCAGCAGCAGCAGCATCACTCGCTGCAGCTTTATCTCGACAAACGGTCATCGTCAAAGCCTAGGTTATACGGCTATCATCAGAAGCGCACGTCGATGTCAGCTGGCTTATACGGTCAGTGCCACTGACCACTGACCACTGACCACTGACCAGTGCATGGCTCCTCTGCTCCCTTATACGGGACACTGGCCATCGCAGATGACCATTCGATCCTCGAGATGATCATTAAGTCACGATCAGGACATCAGACACAATAAGCCCACAGCTGACATCTGCCGTCGCTTACTCCTCTTCTTCTATGCTTCTATTCTGCCATCGCGCATGTCAACTGCGCATGTCAACTGCAATTCAGCGGAAACACAAACTCCACGCGGTTAATAAAGTCATTTAAACTAGATAAATCAAATAATGTGACATCTTTACGACCTTTCTTCCGTCATATTTACGGAGCCCTCACGTAGGTCATATAAATAATAATAGGGTCTATACGCTTAAGCAACTGCTATAAAATTATAACCACTGCTCGAGTATTTTGCTTGGTTTCCATGTTGAAAGTTTGTAATACATTTCCACAAAATGTTCATTAAATGCTTTTTCTGATGATCTTGGCCTTGATTTCTGGAAGAAAAACCGATAGGCCTATTACTTGGTAGAATGTGATAGGGGAATCTATTTGTGTGGTGAAACAATTGGGATGTTGAAATAGAATTATATGAACAATAATTCTAGATCAAAATGAAATTGAATATATATTTTCCCATTTAGCTTTGCCTCACTAATTTCATCACAATTAAAAATATCAACAGCACTTTAAGTTTTTATGTCTACTTTTATTATATTTACCTATCTCAAACCTCCTTTTCCTTTTGTTGTGACAAGTTCTTCTTGAAATTTAAATACCTAAACTAACGCAAAAATTAAGTAAAATTAATTGAAAAGTCTTGTTTTAGCATTCACAATCTTAGATTTCTCAGGTTAGAAACAAACTTGTTTCTCACGTTTTGCAACATCAGCGTCAATGGTGAGAGCGAGTCTTTGGTCCCATTGCCAGAACTGATATATCTAAAACGTGCTAAGAAAATAGGCAAGTCATTCACTTGGAATTGCTCGTGCGCTTCGGCGTAAAACTCCGATGCAGTGTCCGCGCTGTAGTCGGGAGCGCCTCTGAATATAGAGAGCTTGAAGGGGCGCTATTTATAGCAAATGCGAGAAATAAAACAATCATTAAATTTGAACTTACAAAATCTTAATAACTCGTTGCTCGATGTAAAAGAAAGAAGTTGTGTATACCTCACTTTGTCATCGCACCAATAATAAAGACTCATTCGGACAGCAATGGTTGAGCATGAGCAATGAGATAAGAAATATTGGCGCTGCAAGGTTTAACAAGATCACGAGGCAACAGTCTAATCAGCCAGTGAAGTCTGCAGAGCTGCTTCATCTTGAAGAGAACCAGAATTTCCTTCAACGGAAACCGGACTCTAAAATCTATTTCCTAATTAGCATCAAATTGCCATCAATAATTATCACTGCAGTCGAAAGACGCAACAAAGCAGAGAAGAAAGCTACTCAATAAAATATTTTTACACGAATCTGCATTAAACACAGGCTTATAATAAAACGAGAAGACAACATAGCATCATGCAGGACTCCAAGGCTAAATGAATTGGCGCCATCGAAGTTCAGAAAGCAGACGAGATCAGTCATGAGGTCGACGAAAGAATCCAATAACTCGCGCTCTATAGCAAAAGTGTCTGTGTCAGAATAAATGACAAACAACGGATTTCACTACAATGGAAATTGAAATGAGAAAACTGAACAAAGCAATCAGACCGCGGGCATATCAAAATAAAATGAAAGATCTCATGGACAATAAATAATATTATTCCTGAAGGCCGATAAGTAAGAGAGTGACGACCAATAAATTGGAAAGTTTGTTTGTTTGCCAGATCTGTAGTAGCCTATAGTTAGTGTAACATTGTGCATTTATAAATGAAAGATATTTTCTAATCCAGAAAGAAATTCTGAGGAAAATGTGACATAGGCTACTGCCATTTGCACATATGGGAATTTTGTTGGTTTTTTCAACTGGCATTATATCGCTTCTTTTCAGAATTTCTTTCTGCACTCAAGAACATCTTGCCTTTTATTTGCTTGTAGCACACCAAAATGCACAAAAACGATGATTTCGATCGTTAAGAGCTCTGACCATGTGAAAGTGAAACCGTTGCATTCGCCAATCCGCGTGGCAGTAACTTTTATTGAGACGGAAAGTGGTTGCCACCACTTTTGACGCCTTCACATTAGTTTGCCTATTTATTGCCTCATGTCGCATGAATTCATGTCAATACATCTTGTACAAAGAGAAAGACAGAGAAGGGCAAGGAGAGGGATGAATATAGGGATGGTGGAGCGACTATGATCACAACCGGTCTTTGTTGTGTACAATCCAGCCCCTTACTTAAGCAGACTACGAATAACAGGTTAATGCTACTAATATACAACTGCAAACAGAGAAATTTGTGTAAAATTACCAACATGTGATGACGAAATTATCAAATCAAAGCATTCGGGCATGTCTCGGTGATAATTATTATGAACCACGGTGTGCCTCTATGCCACTCTATGTACATGTATACATGTGTGTTTGTACGTGTGTTTGTCTTTGTTTCTTCCAGGTTTACCTTGTCGTTTCTCTCAGGAATGGAGAGGTCGCTACTTCCAGAGCGGTCTCGGTGAGATCATCATCCGAGACAACATCATCACAACGAAAGGCAGCTGCATTGAACAAGACCGCGACTACTACCTGTTCGACAACAGGTGCGTCTTCCCCGTTGTCTTCTTTATCTGCCATCTTACACTTAACATCTGCCAGGTGGGGGAGTGGTGGGGGAGTGGTGGGGGAGTGGGGTGATCGACCGACCGACCGTCTAATTGTCTGATGGCGCCAATGCGTCGCTTGCCAGCCATGGGTGAAATGAATGTCTGCAGTGTCTGGTAGGAGGAGAGTCTGCTGTTTCATGTTCAATGCCAGACATTCAACTGCAGCTGGAGATGGTCAGATCTGTTCAGATTTTAAAACCTTAATCGTTCGTTAAATCATAAGATCTGTTCGGATCTTAAAACCTTAATCGTTCGTTAAATCATAAGATCTGTTCGGATCTCATAACCTTAATCGTTCGTTAAATCATCAGATCCGTTCGGATCTTAAAACCTTAATCGTTCGTTAAATCATAAGATCTGTTCGGATCTTAAAACCTTAATCGTTCGTTAAATCATAAGATCTGTTCGGATCTCATAACCTTAATCGTTCGTTAAATCATCAGATCTGTTCAGATCTTATAACCTTAATCGTTAGTTAAATCATCAGATCTGTTCAAATCTTAAAACCTTAATCGTTCGTTAAATCATCAGATCTGTTCAGATCTTAAAACCTTAATCGTTCGTTAAATCATCAGATCTATTCAGATCTTAAAACCTTAATCGTTCTTTAAATCATAAGATCTGTTCGGATCTTAAAACCTTAATCGTTCATTAAATCATAAGATCTGCTCGGATCTTAAAACCTTAATCGTTCGTTAAATCATCAGATCTGTTCAGATCTTATAACCTTAATCGTTAGTTAAATCATCAGATCTGTTCAAATCTTAAAACCTTAATCGTTCGTTAAATCATCAGATCTGTTCAGATCTTAAAACCTTAATCGTTCGTTAAATCATCAGATCTATTCAGATCTTAAAACCTTAATCGTTCTTTAAATCATAAGATCTGTTCGGATCTTAAAACCTTAATCGTTCATTAAATCATAAGATCTGTTCGGATCTTAAAACCTTAATCGTTCGTTAAATCATAAGATCTGTTCGGATCTCATAACCTTAATCGTTCGTTAAATCATCAGATCTGTTCAGATCTTATAACCTTAATCGTTAGTTAAATCATCAGATCTGTTCAAATCTTAAAACCTTAATCGTTCGTTAAATCATCAGATCTATTCAGATCTTAAAACCTTAATCGTTCTTTAAATCATAAGATCTGTTCGGATCTTAAAACCTTAATCGTTAGTTAAATCATCAGATCTGTTCAAATCTTAAAACCTTAATCGTTCGTTAAATCATCAGATCTATTCAGATCTTAAAACCTTAATCGTTCGTTAAATCATCAGATCTGTTCAGATCTTAAAACCTTAATCGTTCATTAAATCATAAGATCTGTTCGGATCTTAAAACCTTAATCGTTCGTTAAATCATCAGATCTGTTCAGATCTTAAAACCTTAATCGTTCGTTAAATCATAAGATCTGTTCGGATCTTAAAACCTTAATCGTTCGTTAAATCATAAGATCTGTTCGGATCTTAAAACCTTAATCGTTCGTTAAATCATCAGATCTGTTCAAATCTTAAAACCTTAATCGTTCGTTAAATCATCAGATCTGTTCAGATCTTAAAACCTTAATCGTTCGTTAAATCATCAGATCTGTTCAGATCTTAAAACCTTAATCGTTCGTTAAATCATCAGGTCTGTTCAGATCTCATAACCTTAATCTTTCTTAAAATCAAAATTTCTAAAGCAATTCTCTAAAGCTAAATGGTGGGCGCCAGTTTAATGACGAGCGCTGCGTCACATCAGAAGGGTTGTCCATGCAGCGATCGAAGTCCAGTGTAAATCCGATTTTGGTTGCCAGACGACAGAGAGGAGGGAGCGGGTTTCGTCGAGGAAGAGGAAACTTGGAAGCAGGGGTTATTTTAACGTGCAGCTGGACACAAAGTGTGTAGTTGGGAAAGAGATTTGTGCAGTTGAAAATCAGATCTTGTGCAGTTACTTTTTGCCTAGTTACGTGAACCGACGAGAAGTTAGTGGTAAAAAGTTGGACACAAACATGATAGTAACAGCCCAAAGCGAACATCTTTGAGGCGGTTTATTTGGGTGATATTATTTTATGTTCAGGAAAAGAGCAGGCCTGTTGAAATTTGGCGTGAACTATAATGGATATGGTGATTACATGCAGTTTTCAAGTCAAGCATTAGACCGATACGGCGAAGGTCACCCGTGTGCATGAAGTAAGAGCGGGGAAAATGGGTGATGTAATCGAAGACAAGGTTCCGCAAAAAATTACACATAGGCTGCAAACAGAAGATTTTTCAGTAGGCTAAATGTATGTGCGGATGCAGATTCAAGGCCTGCCGTAGGTTGATATCCTGATAAAGTTGTAAAGGACGGGGTTATCCTTCATACCATAATGACAACTTCTTGGTCATCGTAGTCTACTTTCTCCTGCTTTTGCCGCTTACTCTGACAAGCTGAAGCAGGAAGGGACGTAGACAGTCAGACACATAAAGCAAAATAGACTACCGGGTACTATAATATAACAACAACAATATATCTAACTGGAGACAGGCGATGAAAAGAAAAGAACTAATCAGGCAGACATCCAGACTGAGCTAGCCTTTCAGCCACACAGGCTATCCAATACATACACCATACATACATGATGTAGGATTGTAGGTAATTGCATACTCAAATTTTCTTCCAAATTCTCCATATATCCCCATATTACACGCACCCTTTTTGAGTTTATGTGATCCCATCCAAAATTCACCATCCTCAGAATCTGAAAGATACACGTAGGTCTATGTTATTGAACTAACATCTCGCACAGGGGTGTAGACTTAGATGGGATAGGATCGAGGAACGGAACCCGGAACTTGTGGTGGTGACCGAGATGCTTATATCTTATATTCCCCAAATATTTCAGAAATATTATCACAGACATTATTATAGATTTCTACGGTGTTATCCACTGCTTGTTCATAATTATCAATTTTGATACAGATGACAGCCTAAACTGCCACTATTCCCTTGTGTAAATTTAAAACAAAATTAAGATACAGGTAGGGGGAATTATTCAAGTCTTAAATCACGTCTCTGAGTACCAAATTATAATTGAATTTGTCAAGGTAACAGCCTAAAATGCTATTACAACAGTGGGCAAAATGACTTTTTTTCAAACCATAGCTCGAGGGTACGCGTACCCTAAAATAGAATACGTCAAAATACGTACGTACCTTTCAAAAAATACAATACGCGTATGGTACATGCCATACATGTGCACGACAATTTTTTTATGGCTTACTCGGCGACCCATGGCCTACATGTGCGTATACATGCAGTCAACAGTTACTGTATGCGTACCGGTAATTGAAAACGGTATTTTCGGTAGCGTAGCAGTAAATTTATTTCGATAAATTCTTCTGTTATAATTAATTGAATGCAGCTGTTCAACCTTTTCCTTGGAGTTGGACTTCTT
The DNA here is from genome assembly GCA_949752735.1 of Lumbricus terrestris. Classification (NCBI taxonomy): domain Eukaryota; kingdom Metazoa; phylum Annelida; class Clitellata; order Crassiclitellata; family Lumbricidae; genus Lumbricus; species Lumbricus terrestris. The sequence goes on from OX457040.1 coordinate 21,468,288, forward strand.
AGTGCTGCAGCAGAACTGAACCGACTAACTGACATTAATTAGTGCATAAAGTGCAATGTATGCTATAAACATAGGCCAACAATGTAGCATTGCAGCAATTCACTACGCTGTATACTTGGCTGTGATTATTTGTTTAAATTAAATTGAACGTTCTTATAATGAGCACTGACGAGGCTAACGTATTTTATTATTGTTTGCGTACCCTAAAATAGAGTACGCTAAAATACGTACGTACCTTTCGCAATATAGAATACGTATGGTACGTACCCTCGAGCCTTGTTTCAAACAATGGACGAGAAATGAAAATTATGAGCAATTGTTTCAAATGACAGCTTTAAATGCCAGATTAACAGCGTGCAAATGAAAAAATTAAACAATAAGGAGGAGACTCTCTAAACTCTAAAAACCATAGCTGAAAGCATTTAAAAAGAGCAATTTTGTTCAGATGACAGTTACAGTGTGGAAATTCAGAAATGTAAACAATGGGGAGGGGCATTTATTGAAGTCTCAAACCATGCCTTTTGGCGTGAAATTTGTGAGCAATTTTTTAAAGATCACAGTCTAAAAGTTGCCATTATAATGTTGTAAAAAAATTTAAACAATGGGACGGGACACTTATTAAAGTCCTAAGCCATGACTATCAGCACTGAAATGACGAGCAACCTCGGTAAATTACAACTTAGAATACCACCAGTGCAGTGTGGAAATTAAACAAAATTCTAAAATGGGATTGGTACATCACCTTTCAAAACCCCTACCCAGCTACATGTAGGTGCTCGCGCATTGGAAATTATTGTCCTTCGGTCGCTCGTTCGTTTCCACAGACCAAGGACCAAGTCTGCGGCTATGTTCACACACACGCACACACACACATTCTAGTTCTCATGAATGAATGACGCCAGAGCTTGTAGCATATAAAATTTCCAGCAGTCGTACCCTAAGCCAAGTCATGGTGTGGTAAAATACTATTTACATGTAGATCGGCGACGCCGCTCCTGGTTAAAACTGCTATTAGCCTAAACAGTAGATATTCGTGTTGATGTGGGTGTCAGTATAGGCCTATCGATCAATAATGACCATTTGGGAGGTTTGCTAACGATATTTATCGGTCTTACATCGTATTTTACAGTTAGTGGGTTATATTTTATACAAAATTTGAAATTAGCTCAAAGATTTTATTTCTTGGGGAAATATCTCATCTTGTCTGCTAGCTTTAGCTTTAGCAAAACAATATCATGTTGATCTTAATGACCAGGGTTTCAGAGCAGAAAAGAAACATTTAGACGTACGTACCCTTACATAGACCTACTAGCGAAACTTTGGAAGTGTCCAGGAGCATAGGACCATTTAACTTTATTACACATAACAATCTTTCTGAGCTATTTCCAATTCCAGCAACAGCAGAGGATCTGTAAGGGATCTTTAAGGGATTAAGTCGATTAAGGATATTGAAAAGTCTGAACGTCTAAGAACGTCTAGCTGATTTCATTGGTCAATTCATTTGGAGATTTTGCCATGATGAACTTTGAGTCAAACATTGTCATAACAATTGATTTTGATCTTTAATATGAATTTTTATGAAGTCGGAAAATCTTAATATTCAAACATCTAAAGCTCAAGTCGAAGGCCAAGCGCAAAGCACCAGCTTATTAACGAGCGCTCACCAAAAGCTGCTTCAGCTTTGGGGGACAAATCCCTGGTCAAGGACTTTCTTATGTCCAGTCTCAAAATACGTCATTTATGTGCAGCTGAGAAAATTCCTTAAAATAACCCCTGCTTGGAAGGTGTTGAATAGGATGGAGTAAGGAAGTAGATGCAGGGCAATCCCTTCTCCGCCTTCTATGCTTTTCTCAAAATATAAATCTGTTTCGTTTGACATATGGCCTTTCGCACTCGTAGCGACTCTGAACGTTTGACCTCATACTATAGTCGTTGTATACACGCTTAATACAATACAATGCAATATAATACAATGCAATAAACTATAGCCTGCATGTGATCGGGTGCTGATAGCAGCGACATCGCCGCTGAGTATCACTGGCTCCACATCCTTCGGTTATTGTTGTTGTAACAACAATAACAGCATTGACAGTAATTATATTACTTTCATTTCAGTCATTCACTTGCGTCCAATTGACGGTGATGCATTCTAATATCGACTGAATGATGCACTGATGACCACTCTACACTCGACCCGATCACGCACGCGCACACACACACACACACATACACACACACGCAACCACGCAAAACATACACACACACACAGAATTAGAACGTACATACATATAATTACTTCTTCTTCTTCTCCTCTTCCTCTTCCTCCTCCTCGTCCTCCTCCCCTATCTCTTCTTCTTTTTCTCTTCTTCTTCCTCCTCCTCTTCCTCCTCATACCCGTCTCTTCTTCTTCGTCATCCTCGTCATCCTTCTCGTCCTCCTCGTCCTCCTCGTCTATCTCTCCTTCTTCTTCTTCTTCTTCTTCTTCTTCTTCTTCTTCTTCTTTTTCTTCTTCCTCTTCTTCTTCTTCTTTTTCTTCTTCTTCTTCTTCCTCCTCCTCCTCCTCCTCCTCGTCCTCCCCTCCTCCTCAGTTTTCTTCATTGTCTGGAAATGCATCGACATGCAATTGCAATTTGTGTATACTCATCTGCCTGGCGATGAGCCGAAGACCAGATTCGCTCTTCTGCAAGACTGCGCATGCGCTGATGACAATAATAAGTCAGACGATGTTTAGGTGTACATGTTTATTGTTGTGTTGGAAAATACGCTGACGACTGCATTGCAGGCCACTGAGGTGGAAGGATGGTTGAATGGTTGCATGCACGAGGATCGGTGTAGGACCTGGGTTCGATGCCAGATTCATTGCCATAGTGTTGACTCAGTCTGTAACTACGTGGATGGTGGAGGTAGGCTATATAGGCTATGGTAAAAGGAGCAGATGAACGCTAGGCTATAGGCAGGCAGGCTGCCATACATTTAAATTCGATATTTAATTATTAAAGATGTAATCATCTGCTATCGTCTCTTATTACTACACCTGTATGGACATGTGTCAGTTTGAATTGTTGAACGAACATTATTATTATTATTATTATTATTATTATTATTATTATTATTATTATTATTTTTTTTTTTTTTTTTAAAAAGACTTTATGCCCCGAGGCACTTAGGATCCATTAAGAACTTAAATATTAGTTGGGAACAGAATAAAAACATCTGGAACGGTACCTAATCGTCGTAGAGATCCTGCGCTGTGACGGTACCGCGGAATGTAACCGCATTGAATCGCTGGATCATAATACATATTATAATGCGCTGGTATAGGTATAGGTAGAGGAGGTCTCGCGAGACCTCTTGCCTTATTATTAGTAGTAGTATTGTTGGGCTATTATGGAGTTAACGGTCAATTTTATTTTTATTATGTTTTATTACTAAAATAAAAACATCTGAAACGGCACCTAGTCGTCGTTGAAATCCAGTGCAGTAAAAGAGCCGCGAAAAGCCACTGCATTAAATCGCCGGATAGTAAGAGAAAGACACTGGAATAATTAAGAGGTCTAGCGTGCATCTCCAGACATGGCGCCGAGGTTTTGTCCCAAAGATAAAATAAAGGTCATGCCTTCATCACTTACCGGACCCCTAAATTCAGCCAAATCTCCAGCTATATGCGTGACGTTCTCCACTGGCTTCCACTCAAGCAGCGAATTGAGTATATGATATCTACTCTAGTCTGGCGCTGCATGATAGGCCTTGCTCCTGCCTACCTTTGTGAGCTCTGTAGCCCTACTCTTAGTTCTCACCATTTCCGCTCCCTTCGTTCGACTGAACAAAGTCTGCTCTCAGTCCATTTTGCTCGAACTTCCACTATGCAGAACCGTGCTTTCGCGGTGGTAGGACCCTCAACCTGGAATGGTCTTCCTTTGACACTCCGCTCTCTTTGTAAAAATCCTTCTCAGACTTTCCTCTCTCATCTTAAGACCTTTTATTTGGCCGCGCTGAAGTTGGGAGCGCTTCTGAGTAGCGTCTTGAAGAGGCGCTATATAAATGCATCTAATGAATGAATGAATGAATGAATTTTTTAGCAGGAATCTGAAGACGATGCAAATAAACTGTAATTTGCGCTAATCTTTAACAACTGTTTTCCACGTGACTGCCATGGCAGTTAGGAAGTTAAGCGTAAGCTGCTTATATAGATGGACATAATGAGCGAATATTTTCGTCTGCTCAAAGAACTTGAGTGAGAAGGACGAGTGAAGGTTGAGTGACTGACAGTGGTGAGTCGTGTCATTGGCATGCAAATGATGCACGTCATCGTTTCTGACGTCATTGATGACGGAAATGAAACTGTGATTAGCCAACGACAAATCACGATAGCCACCACCGACGATGACCACCGATGACCACCGATGACCACCGAGTGTCAATCAGTCGCCTGCCATGAAGAGTGTGTCCAGTGCAGCTGCTGCTGCAGGGCAATCCATCTTCTCAAACTTTAGATCTGATGACAGCAGACACTTTCATAACACATACATGCGTTCATGACCTGACCATTGGATGACACTCTATAGAAGATCTAGTCAGACAATTTCAATTTCTGGTCAATTATCACAATATCCAAATGCGTACAGACGTATGCACGATTCGCTTGGGTATCTGAGCGGATTTCTTCAAAGAGGAGTAGGTATATATCAATAATGTCAACATACCATAATTAGAATCACGACAGTCTTTTATACGGTTGGGATCTTCTTGTAGCGCTAATGTCAGGCGCTTATAATAAACTGAACAGAATGTTTAGGCCTCTTTTCACTATTAGTTAATTGTTGTTGCCACTGTCCAACAGATGGATCTTCAGAATTCAAATGAGCAAATATACATTGTATTTATAAGTATCTTAGGATGGCGTTGGTGAAGTAGGCATTTTGCACGTGATGCATGGAGCCTTGCATGGCTGCTAGACATGCAACTCAATTCGAATCCTGTAATAACTTGTTATCATCCGCTCATACTATGAGTTGCTATAAACTTATAGATCTATAGCGTATACCGCGGTGGTCAGTTTTATGTTTAAAAACGAAGATTATCATTATCACTATATCACTAATCCTATTATTATAAAGAAGAGTAGTCGATAATGATATGTATAAAATCGATGCATAAGTACTGAATAAGAAAACAGGGAATGAGAAAACAGACAGAGTCGCAGGCAGATATATCAATGGATACAGGCAGACATAAATAATATATACTCAGTCATTATTACAGATTGTTGACATACATGGGTATTGTGCATGTATGCAGATATACTAGCATGAAATAAAGAGGTATACAAATACAGGGAAATAGCATTGATCTAAACATTCATGTACAATTTGTACATGAATGTCAGGAGAAGCATTTAACCATGCACACAGACAAACAGACAGGAAGACAGTACAGCAGACAGAAAGCAGCGATTTAATCGGACTCGAGTGAGTTCTGGGTCAAGTGTCTTATAAGCGTTTCTTATCATAACTCAACCAGATCGGTCTTAGCCTTTCACCGATCGAATCATCTCCAGACGACGATGACGATGACGATGACGACGATGACGACGATGACGACGATGACGATGACGACGATGACGATGATGATGACGACGATGATGATGACGACGATGACGATGATGATGACGACGATGATGATGACGACGATGACGATGACGACGACGACGATGACGATGACGATGACGATGACGATGATGATGACGACGATGACGATGACGACGATGACGATGGCGATGACGATGATGACGACGATGACGATGACGACGATGACGATGATGATGACGACGATGATGATGACGACGATGACGATGACGACGACGACGATGACGATGACGATGACGATGATGATGACGACGATGACGATGACGACGATGACGATGGCGATGACGATGATGACGACGATGACGATGACGATGACGACGATGACGATGACGATGACGATGGTGTCTCTGCTGTGTCAATGTCTGAAGATGGAGGACTGCATGGTTGTCAGCTGGGGAAGATGTGGAACAATCGATGACTCACACATCTGCGTTGTCATGGTAACCACATTCAGGTCGACGTCAGCCGCGGCGTTCCTCCACACCAACCGCCCTTTAATCATTTTCGCTCCATTCCTCATCATAGGCATTATTATACGAGTATGCCATTGAATGACCAAGATATATACATTTATATACTTGTGTATTGGACCACGTCTATATGTATATGTGATGTATTCTGTATAGATTTTGGCCCGTTATATCCCTTAAAGATACAGTTTGAATATAGCTTACTGCAGTAAGACTTGGATGATATCTGATGGCAAACGGGGAGAGAATATGAGAGAGGCATACAGACAGACAGACAGACAGACAGAGAGAGAGAGAATATGGAAGAGATACAAACAGCCAGCCAGACAGACACATAGACAGACAGACAGACAGACAGACCGACCATCATGCATCGCTTCTTCTTCTTCTTCTTCTGACAATCGTCTGCGAGTGACAACATCCGCGATGATGTGTCTTCACAAAGATCATTGCAACATTGTTCGACAAACGTCGTCAGTTTCTCTGCCACCATGACTCTACTATTTTCCCATCATCGTCTTAGTGACGGACACAATTATGGAATCATGGTCAACACTGCGCTCACAATTGTGATTTTGATTTCGGTGCATGCAGAACGCATCGAAGCGCGACTGCAAATTGAAATCTCTCGATGCGATGTCATATTCGTCGTCGAGTTCTTCGTTTCATTTTCTCTTCAGTTCGATGCTGTGTCTCAGCTTCGTCGTCGCAATAATGAGCAGACGTAATGGCGCCACATAAATTTCCTTTGGCCAAGCCAACCCCCCCCGCCCCACCCCACCCCACCCCACCCCACCCCACCCCACCCCACCCCACCCCACCCCACCCCACCCCACCCCACCCCACCCCACCCCACCCCACCCCACCCCACCCCACCCCACCCCACCCCACCCCACCCCACCCCACCCCACCCCACCCCACCCCACCCCACCCCACCCCGTGCTGCTATTGGTCGGTGCGTATCACGTGTGGACGACTTAATTGCGTCGAGTTTTCATTGTTTTCTGCGATTCTTCATTGCGACAAAATTTCATTATATTACGAGCTTTGAGGAAACCGACCGACCGAGAAAATGGATTTGTGCTCGAGACACACCGGCACCGAGGCAGGCAGGCAGGCAGGCAGGCAGACAGGCAGACAGACGGCATATTTTATCAGTGCTATGGAGACAGACCTCTATCGGGGCAGGTATAACCACTGACATATAAAGCTTTGACGACTTCCATTTCAGTGTCTGGGCCATAGTTCTGAACAGTTTCATCCATATGCAATTGTAAAACTAAGCCCCTATCTTTAATACGTGTATTCCTATTTTATGCACGAACCTACATAGTGCATCACTGTGGAACGGGAGCATAAATACGTACGTCTGTATGTATGTATGTATGTATGCAGATATTAGTATACTGTGCGTTTCCAGTAGCTTACTGCAGGGTGTTGCATATACATGTAGATGACCAACATCAGTTTGCAAATGATGTTCAGTTGATGTAACCACACATATTATGTGGAGCGGAAGGAGAACTCCCAAGAGTAAGGTTGAACAACAAATGAGAAGGTTCTCTGATGGACTCGAGTTGATTCAGTAAGCGCGACACCTGTATATCTCCACCGGTAAAGAGCGCAGCGATGACCGGCTCGGTTGACGTGAATCTGGAATATAAGACTCCCTGGTGTAAGCCTGTGCTAAGGAAGAAGATTGGATTTTATTCTGTCGATTTGGGGAGCGAGTTGCAGCGCCGTATATTACCTGACATAATCAGAGAGAACGACATGAGAACGCGATGTATAGTAGAGGTCGGAGGGGCTCTTCAGCCGACGACTATGAACTGAATGGACTTAATGAACTGAGTGAACTTCACTTCTGCCAACACAAGTCATGCAGACGTTGCGAGACTCATGGGTCGACTGTCCCCTCTACGGTGCACATCTTAGAGTACGACAGATTGCGATTAATGACCAGTTGCACCTGCTGCTGCTGCTGCTGATGCTGATGCTGCTTCTCAGCTGATGGCATCGGGAGGATCACCATGGCAGGGAGAGAATTCAGGGACACAGGTCGCAGACGACGACGACGGGTTCTTTGTTGCTGTCACAATAGATGCCATAGATGGCCGCTTCGATCGTTTCAATGATCTTAGAGCACATTCTGGTGTCTGATGCATAGTGTCTGATGCATAGTGTCTGATGCATAGTGTCTGCTGTGTTCGTTGGGTTCAACCGAATCCGATCGGAAGACATCGACGATTCTACTTATATACCACGTGGTATGTGTCACGTGTCACTTATATCTTATGTATTGTATACGATACTCAGACACTGTGCATCGTCGGATGGATAGCAATTTCTGTTGGCCTGCAATTGAATTTGGTCGACACACTGCAGTTGATAGACCCGCAACAATCGCAATCACAGATCTGCAGAACTTATGATAATTGATTAGTCAGATCTGCTGTGTAAAAGATGTACAGCTGTAGCTCAATAACTAATTATTAAGTGTCAAATCCTGTGGTGAACGGAACGAAACACGTGTCAAGCCATTCGCTCGCCTAAGAACTTCAGCCATATATAGCAGTCAGAAGGTCATAAATGAAGTCCTTGCAAGACACAGAAACACATGCACGTATAGTAAGTATATAATATATATATATATATATATTATATATGGAGATGCACGACTGCATGCACACCATCATGCGTCGTTCATATATATATATATATATATATATATATAATTATATATATATATATCTAGCATGCAAAGTGGATACATAAATTTTCCAGCAAATACGGCCAAAAATCGCATAAAAAGATCGTAAAAGTAACGCGTGCACATTTAACTCCATGCAGGTGCGCGTGTCTAAGCAAGATTTCCGATTGATCATCAGAATGTGCTATGGAATGCATAAATTTAGACCTATCCACCGAAGTGGAATAGGATCCCTCCCACTTCTGCCGATGACCTGAACAATGGATGGCCATCATTCGCTGTTTGCAATGGGGGGGCAGAGCGGTGGCGGTGTCTTTGGCACCCTCCCTTGTCACCCTGCCTTGGCACTGGCACCCCTACCAACGAATTATCCTCCTTCGACATAAAAAACTCGTTTAGCGCCAATTCTTGTGCAGCTCCTTCTCTCTATATAGACGCGAATGCCATAGAAAGGAAAGCGGTGCGAAATTGATGTGGCGCCAATCATCAATTGGTGAAAGCATGCATCAGATGCAGCAGATGATGATGCATTGAAGGTAAGTCGGATTTAGTTGAGTCGAGTGTAATTATAGATCTAATGAATTATTATGAGGCGTCAACCGGATGTTGGTTATGATCGGCGCCGTTGTCCTAATTTATCGCCGTCTGCAGCCATCATGAGTAGAACCGTAATCCCGGTCGTCAAGCAAAACAACCGGCAGTCAGTCTCTCTCTCTCTCTGTCTTTGTCTCTTCATATATAGGTTATATACATGTATATAGACTTAGATATATGGGTCATATATATGTGCACATATACAGGCCCGCCGACAGAAATTTCGGGCCCCTGGGCTGAGCAGTTACGGGCCCAAAAATATATGTTTAGACTTATTGAGCAAATTTACACAAAACAAATAAAAATAACAATAGTGTGGGTATGAATGTATGCTGATGCGTACATTCATACCCACACTATTGTTAGTTTTACTTAACAAATTTTGTGATTTTAATCAGTTCTTAATGTTAAGAATATAATTTTCAAATAATATGGTAGACCTATAGTCAACAAGCAGCCTTTCTGGATTTAACTGCAACAATATCTTTTAAAATAAACTGGTAGTTCTCCATCTTTGTCTGCGAACCTAAAAAATGCACTTCGGAAATGCTCTTTTTCATCGCCTGGAAAATTGTCCGAATGTCTTGGAGGATCGCTTATTTTAAGCTTTATGGCAGCCTATATCGTCTCAGTCGTTAATGTATAGGCCTAAACGCGGACCCTGGCGGCAGAGTGTCAACATCAAAACAATGCCTCTTTCGGCTACAGTTTCCATAATTTCAGAATTTTCTTAATTCTTATTTATAGCGTCTTCATCTGGAATTAAGATATTAACACCGCAAACTTCATTTTCATCCATTCAGTGTATAGGATCATCATGCAGGCACGTTTAATTCACTATCTAGAATCAACCGATGTAGGAGTAGGCCTAATTACTGGCTCCGATTGCCTTCTTTTGAGATTCTGAATTGAAATAGTGTGCGACTGTATAAGCTTACCAAATTTTGCCTTTTCAAACTTAATAGCTTTTTCTTTTTGTCTCTGTGCTCCAGATTTGTGTTTATAAAATATTCCATCGTTGCCAGAAAAATGTATGATTTAGATTTTTGTTCGTGCACTTGTGATTGAAATCTGACAACGCATAATTTAGCAAAAGAACGTTCTGAGACGGAAGTGAGCGTGTTCTTTGGCAAAACACTGATAACTAAAGTAATGGACAGCTACTTGAAATTTAAACAGTTGTAGTAGTGTAACAGTACCATGCTACTATACTAACAGCCTATTAGGCTCTATTTGAAACAACATAAATCACAAGCAATAGGCTATAATAAGTAATATGAGTGATTATAGGTTGGGCCAGACCCCCGTAATCAACATATGAAACATATAATAATCACTGTAGCCCGGGCCCCCTCCGGGCCCCTAAACGTCGCCGGGCCCCTGGGCATTTGCCCCCCCTGCCCCCCTCTCGGCGGGCCTGCACATATATGATGTGTATATTTATGGATATACATAAATGATTGCATGAGAAGGAGTTTTAGAAGGTATACCGGAGCATCAAGGGAGGCCATATCAAGATCGAGGGACCTGCCACAGAGAAGACACGGTTCTGCTTAGTAGGGTTGCGAGCAAAAGAGACAGATAAAATCAGACCTTATTCAGCCGAAGGATGGGTGCGCAAATGGCGAGCACTAGGAGTACATATTATGGCAACAGAGCTCGCATAGGGATATATGCAGGAGCAAGGCCTGACAGGCACCGCCAGACTATAGAGCAGCGATCCTACTCGTTTCGCTGCTTGAAGGGGAGCCAGTGGAGAACGTCACGCATACAACTGCATAGAGAGGTGGTCAAATGCGGGTGTGCGGCCGAGCTCATAGTCCCGACGGTTGCATTGGCGTGAGAGGGGTCGAAGTGCTGGTATACTATATATATAGTGCTGGTATAATCAAGGGCGGATACAGGAATTTTCGAAGGGGGGGCCAAAATTTTTGGTATTGTGAGACAGTAGAAAAATTTTTAGTCATCGACCAAATTTTCCGGGAAAAAGATACCAACTTATCCGCCAAAAAAGTTGATGACCTTTTTTTTAGTCATCGACCAATTTTCCGGGGAAAAGATACCAACTTATCCGCCCAAAAAGTTGATGACCTTTTTTTTTTTTTTTTTTTTTTTTTAGTCATCAACCAATTTTTCGGGAAAAGGAGATGCCATTTCCGAACGGGGGGGCCACGTCCCGTACGATTTTCTAATAGGGGGGGCCAGATGTCCTGTTTTTCTCTCCCACTACATGTTTTTGAAACCAAATGGGGGGGGCCACGTTCCATGCAATTTTTAAATGGGAGGGCCATGGCCGGATTGGCCCCCCCTGGATCCGCCCCTGGGTATAATATGGTGCTGGTATAATATGGTGCCGGTATAATATAGTGCTGGTAGTGCTAGTAGTGCTAGTAGTGCTGGTAAGCATGAACGTCGTCTGTATGCAGCTCTGCCATGCATCATCGAATGCATGGAGGCGATACATTTTAACACCGAACTGATTTGCTTTCTTTTATACAGAGAACAGAACTGCTTTCACTGTTTGCTTCTGCTTCGTCAACACAAGAACCTAATTCAGTACAAAGAAAGTTAGTCCCGTTTTTAATAATTAATCAGTCAAAGTCTCTCTATGCTGCATGCGTCTCGTAATATCGTCTTTAGTCTGCACATTGTCTCATGCAGTCTCTTATCGTCGTTTAGTGTTGTATTAGACATATATCTACATCTTAATAGTTTTGTCTTATACCCATCGATCGTGTTTTACCTGATTCAACTTCTTTTCCTTCAATATTTTCTTCACTTGTCTTGTTTTTATTTTGTTTTTCACATCAATTCTCAAGAGAGCAACCAATTTAACTTTCCTGTACTTTGCGTGTGTGTCAATTTTCTCTTCTTACTTTCTATTCTATTAACTCTTAAGAGTTTTCTTGTATGGCTCTATTACATGTATAGGCTAAATGCATTATACATTTTCACGTTTTTACTTTCGCATTGCTTGTGTCTACTAAGAGCTGAGAGTTACTAAGCTAAGTTGTTCGAATCATACGGATATTAAGACAAGAGAAATCATCTATTCAAACTAACTGGCTGCATGCATGTCTTTGTATATTTTTCATAGGTTTTTGCACATCTCCTGCCAGTTTGAAAATGATCTGTGCACAGATTCGAGTCGAGACTCCACTTTACACACTCGTCAGAGGTACGATGATCAAAATATGGCTGTGTGAAGTTTACATCAATCGAAATTTATATAGCGCTCTTCATGTTTTCTATTCAGAGACGCTACAGATCCAGACCAATCGAAGAAGCAGCAAATTAAACTGAGAGCAGTTATGAGTTCGAAGGTGACTTTTTACCTTGCAGAGGACGTCGCCATCAATTCATGTTGTCAGATCAACTGCAGAAAAGAATCGGAGCTGTATCTTCACATAATTATGCTTTCATTTTTGCCGTTACTAATATCTGAATCGGAATATGACTATAAATAAGACCGTTTCATACTAAAATGTTGCCAAATGTTTTTCAATGCGATAGAAGATCATAGGATTGCAACGTTCTTATAGAGAGGCCAATAGAATGGATCAGGTTTGATCTGTTATAAGACGCAGTGCACATTTTCTGTGCAATTCGCGTTGCTTTAAATTGTGCAAAGATTTCTAAATGGACTTCGGTGGATGACTGATGGATCATCGCTACTCAGCGGAAAAGGTCACAAAGAGACTGTCGCTGTAAAATGTAAAGTAATAGAATTTGGAGAAGGCCTGTTGTTCGGCAGCATGTGGTGCGTGATTATACTCGAATCAGCGTGCAATTGACGACGGTTCTTGTTGAACCAAACCATAGGATGTAAACTAGACTACATGCATCAAAAATAGTAAAAACAAACAAGACTAGTGTGGTCATAATTGTTTTTATCTCCCGAGCTCTTCAAAACCATTTGAATGACAATATTATTGAGGAACGTTGAGGTAATTAATATCAGCAGAAGCTACTCAGTGATGGCGGCACCAGCATTTCAGTTTTGGGGCTGGATTTGCGGGAGAAAATTTTTCGTTTTCAGTCGCCAAATGGTCCTATAGCACAGCATCCCACGTCCTATAATTATATATATTTAGACTCTATATATATATATATATATATTCATTATTCACTTGAGACTGCAGTCTTACCACAACCATCCTCATCTCGTTTTGCAATGTCGCCAGCGAAGTCTGCATCATACGTGCAAGCACTAAGCTGTAGGCTATACAATAGACAAGCATCACCACAAAAGGAATGGCTTTCGTCTGTTCTGTCTGTTATCAAAATGTTGTTAGAGCTGCTGAGTGGTTGCCATGCAAGCAACGACTGAGGCGTAAAAATCTGAGTAGAGATCGTTCCCGATTACTTGAGCATGCTGTCCATCCTGAGCGGCTACTCAACTACTCGGTATTTGGTCTCTGATACGTATACATTAGGGTGTCCCATTTTGAGGTAATTTTGGAAAATGCTAAGTTTCTCCAGCCAAAAAGTATCATTGGTGGAAGATAACTTTGGGGAAAAAATTCAAATTTTTTCAAGGACATTTAGGGGTCCCCCAAAGGGCTATAAGATATCATAAAAATACATTGTGGTCTGCCGCTATCTTTATCAATTTCACTCATGCGTATTTTCATGAACCTTGGGTTTTCTGCAGCCCAACACCATTTTCGTTCTGAATAAGTGCACCACGCATATATATATGTATATGCCCTATATATATATACACATACATATATATAATATAATATATATATATATATATATATATAATTTCATGCAGAGCTGCTGTCTCGTGAGTTTGCATGTATGGAGCAGCCATTTCGTTAAGTGTGCAAAACGAAATTTCAGACTGTTTGATATATCCTTTTCACTACAGTCTGTTACATAATGCAAATATGGGTTAATGGTTACATATTTTATATATTACAATATTGGTTAATGGTTACATATTTTATATATTACAATATTGGTTAATTTTATTGTCATGGCAAGTCACAGTAAAACTAAAGCACTGTCAAAGTTGATGAATTGACCATCTATTTGAGAACTTGTTCTATCTTTGAGGTGATGCTTTTCAGCTTTCATACATGTCTTTGACCATCTAAAAGGCTGCAGATATTCTGTGTTTTCAAGATGTTTGACGAAACTGATTCAAATTAAACAAACGCCAGTTTCTGCAGCAACAAACCCCAAAAGATAATTATTGTTAACTGAGGGCTTTAAAACTTGCTTTTTGGATCAGGCTCACAGAGCATCACCCTATAGAGGATTTCCATGAATTCTTTACATTTGCTGAGTTGATGGTGGGATGGATGTACCAAATATAACCGGTATTTGCAGGTTTGATGCTCTTCAGATAAAGTACGTTGTATAGCCAAGGCCGTTATATTACTCAATGAAAACGTAGTTACTGTTCTATGGAAACGAGACTGTCACCTGTTTAACAGATAATGATTCACAATTAAAACACTTTAACAACTTTTGTTGTATCAGTGTAAGCCTACATCCTATCCTGGCGCACAGTCCGATCTCATCTGATACTCCATTTAATTGCATCATGTTAGTTAGAAGATTACAAGCAAACGATTATCCTGGTCTCAGTATTACTGCACTTAAAGCAATGCAATGCCATTCTTGATACTTCAATCCAGAGCATGCAACTCTTGAATTGTTTTCCGATCTCTTAACACCACACAAGGGAGCAACTCTCATACTACACAAGACCCCGAAATTGGGTCTCACTTGGTCAAGTTTCTTCCACAACTTTACCAGAGCTATATATCTCTCAAAGCCTTTTCCAGACTACCGTCATTGACGATAGCTTTCTAGAGAGTTCTGCTGTTTGACCATCTGGAAAACCGTACAATTAAGACATTGTAATCGTGAGCAATTTGCAATGTGTCACTTGCTGTGCCTGATACAGACATTTAATGTCATAACAAATGAAAGTCATAGACAGTTCTAATTGAAAAACATAGAAAGTACTTCCCAAATTGCAACCATGACTCTCTTGAGTCACTTCTTCCGATGTAGTGAACTACTGATTGGACCAAACATGTCACTATCTCACATTTGGTACTGTGTACCAATATGCCATCTCAAAGTAAACTTTGTTTTGAATAAATGCTCGAATTATTATAGTAGTCAATAATGGTTAAATAATATCCCAAATTCTAATAGTATATGAACGTCTGTGCATATATCAATTTTGTCAAATTTCAGTCAATTAACTGCAAAACCAGTCTGAGAAAAATACAGCATAAACTTTTTGAGCAATTACATTGTATGACATATCATATTTTGGGCAAAAGCATTTTAAATATATGTGGTGTGAATGACGTTGCCTCATTGTATTGAAATATTTGCACACGAATATCATAGTACGCTATATATAAAATTTGGAGCTCCTTGGGGGAGTCCTAAAAATTATTTTAAAAATTCGAAAACATTACACAAATATTATCATCTCCATAGGAAACATTTTGACTGGAGAGACCTAAGAATTTCAAGAAAAAGTTTTGTTGGGACACCCTAGTATACATGTAGCATTTTAGCATATTACAACCGCACATTGTCTGCACCATGGAATTGATGAATCAAAGATGACAGCAGCAGCAACAACACGCTGCTACATGTATACCAGGCATAATTTTATGGATCTGGATGCTTAATTGAAGGCAATTTCCAGATATATTATACACCAGCTATCGAGTAGGTCTATTGCAATCACAACCTGCACGGTGATACCCTTAGACCACCAATGCTAGGCATAGTAACACACACGTACGGAAAAGTGTTAATGCAACGCACAAATGTACTAACAACTTACATTTGACCGTAGAATTCGTTCATTGCCACTGCGAATGTGCTTGTTTATAACAATAGAACTGACGTATATAGGGTTGCTTCAACCACATTAGTGTGGCCTTCCATCAGACTCTTTTCGAAGGAGCGCATGATACAGGACTCAACAACGACCTTCATTCCGTTTTTCCTTCGTCTTTGTCATCATTGTAATGATGATGATTCTGTCCATCACCATCGCCTGTATCATCCTCATCGCTGTCGTCATCAGCGGCTGCTGCAGGAGTTGGTCGGCTGTCGGATAGATGGGGATGGCTAGTGGGCTGCGGGCAGTGGGCTGTTAAGTCCCATAGATGGGGGGCTGTCATACGCCCTGTCAAATTTAATTTACAGGGACGTGATTGGGTTTTATCGTTCGTTGTGTCCAAAGGCGGTCGGTCAATTCTTCATCAATCATCGGAAATTCGGATGAAAATGACAGATGCTAAGAAATGGATCTCGACCTCGGATGACCTCATCCGAAGCATGAATCCAGGTCAATGTCCACCACCGTCACTCCCAATGCCTTACCACCCAATGTCATCGCCACTCCCAATGTCACTCCCACCAATGCCAACGTCATTCCCAATTTCTTGCCACCAATGCCAACGTCATTTCCAAATCCTTGCCACCAATACCACCGCCATGCCTAATACCTTGCCACCAATACCACTGCCATGCCTATAATACCTTGCCACCAATGCCCCCGTCATTCCTAATACATTGCCACCAATACCCCCGTCATTCCTAATACATTGCCACCAATACCCCCGTCATTCCTAATACATTGCTAACCATGGATGGCAGGTCCAAATGCCTTGCCACCCAATTCCATTCCATTGCGATGCGACTTTACTCTGCCTCTTGCCATGGAGCTTCATTTGCAGAACGAGGCGTCATTGAGAGCGCCTTGCCATCAACTTCATATATTGTAGTAGACGTATACGGCCTATACAACTATCCGTCCTTCGTGTAAGTTTATTGCGTCTGAATAGATGCTATAGTGATCTTCAGTGTAAGTGATTCATAATAGTGTTCTTCGTCACTACAAAGTAAATGATGAGACTTGATTACAAATGTTATTTGAAGTGATGACATCATCGTGTGTTTTGTGATTCGATGATAGAACCGTCTGCTCCTATCCGCTGTCCATTCCAAGAGGCGTACAACGTCAAATACAGCGATCTTTTGCACGGCTTCTGTGACGTCGATGCTTCCTACGCACAGCCGTGCGCTGCTCCTTCAAAGTACAGAGTCCAGTTTAAGCACTGCGAGAAATCAGCTCTCTACAACGGCAAGGGTAAGTTTGCCATGACATAACATGACATGACATGACATGACATGTACAGCTATTGCCAAGCCCAGATTTTAAAAAGGTGACCATTTTCTTGGTATAGCCTACGTTGAGGGCTTCAGTGAGGTATACACGCAACTGCTCTTGATTCTTCTTCTTCTTCTTCTTCTTCCTTGGCTCTTGGTTCACTTATTGGTAATTAGAAAGATACGACAAAGAAAAACATGAATTTGGGGTCGAATGAAAATGTTGAAACTATGAATGACACAGGGATTGCTGACCCGGATCACCACGGACTCACGGACAACCCTTCTAACTCAACGCAACGCTGGTGAACAAGTTGGTGCCCCGCGCTTGGCTTTCGAGTGGTGCTTTAGAAATTTCGAGATTACGATTACGATTACACAGAGACATCAGATACCTAACTTAACCTGCTGTCCATACTTCCGCGGGACTCTTTTTACAAAGTATACTCAAGACTTTCTTTCTTGGTCGTGCCTGGGTCCGGAGCGCCTCTTAATAGTAATCTTTATGGGGCGCTACATAAATTCCACGGATAGATAGACCAGAACTTGCAAACTGATCTCACAAGATCAGCATTTGTAGGCATATTATCCTATTTTGCCAATGCATTGTGAAACCTATAATTATACTGTAACTATGTTCCACAAATAATAAAAGTATTTAAATCAGGAGCAGAAATGACTACATCAAGTTTCCATGAAATACTTTGTGCGAGAGATGATAATGTTGTTGCTGTTGTTATTGCTGGAGGCGGGCGATCTGAACTCCACACCTCTTACATGCATAAGAGTCCGTTAAATGAAATGTTTTCCTGCATAAAATCATTAGATATACATGTATATCTGCATCAATTTGCTGAGCGATGGCGCAGAAGCAGAAGACGGACATTGGAAGGATCGCTTTCGGCTGCAGCAGCAGCTGAAGCAGCATCAGCTGAAGCAGCAGCCATCAGTAACTGTTGCCAATCCTGCGTCGGATGAATTTACGTAGCGCCCCAAAGGCATTGATGATAACTGGCTTTCAAATGGATTTCCATTAAGTCCTGCAGGTCTCCTGATGATCGCCAGAGATTGTGTCCTGTCTCTGCCTCTTCCTCCTCTTCCTGCTCCTTTTCCTCCTCCTCCTTCTTCTTCCTTCTTCCAACTCAAATGACGATGCTGTTGATCGTCGGTTGTCGCTCTATTTCTGTTTCTGCTGCCTGTTGCAGAATTGGACTTTGAATGTCTGGCGAGTTGGAAGGATGGGTCGGAAACTTATCTCTACAGTCGACTGACAGGAATGGATTCAGATGCAAAGGACGACAGATACCGATGCTTTGTGAGTGCTTAGTGCTCGCTGCTTCTTGACGACTCTTCTAACACGTAGCTCTCAATCTTTCTCTATTTGATGCTTCTTCGGTTTCTGTCCTCTCTTTGTCCATATATCCCTCTCCCCCGCTCCCTCTATCAATCCCTCTCCCCTATCTCCATCACTTTCTTCGGTTCTTCCTCTTTGCTTGCCTCCTTATCATTCTTTCTCTCTTCTTCTCTCCCTCTCTCCCTCTGCCGTCCTGCCTTTCTGCTTCCCTGCTTCCCTGCCTCTATTCCTCCCTGCCTTCTTAGTCCCACACATCCCTACCTCCCACTCTCCCTCTCTCCTCTCCCTATCTCCCTCTCTTTCTACCTACCTCTCTACCTTCCATCATGCCTTCCTGCCTCCTTCCTGCATCTCTCCTTCTCTTTATATCTGCCTCTCTCTCTCCATCTCTCTCCCTGCTTACATGCCTTCCTTCTTCTCTCCCTCTCTTTCCCTCTCTTCACTAGTCGTGAATATGCATGGAGAAGAAGAAGGTGCAGGCACACTTGGAGTTTAAATGATTTCGAATTTTTGAGTCTTAATTCAGTTCTGTATTCCTGATTATCGTGTGCTTCTTGTTCTGATTATAATTCACATCTCACTTTGATTAAATCGTTTCTTTTAGTTGTCAGATGATTTTCGGTCATAATTTTGTTTTCCAAATAATTATTAAATTCAGTGCTGTCGAAATATTTTTATCGTCTCTATGAAATGTCCTTTGAATTTCAAGGACACTCTCAGTCCTATATATATATATATATATATATTATATAGGCCTATATATTATATAAATATAATATATGTAATGTGACTGCTTCGTTCATCATTCAAGATTCCATATACAGATAAATTCTTTCCACTAGCCGACATGAGGGACAATTAATACACAAAGATGACCACAGATATCATGTTACAATATATTGAGTCTACGGAATGGGTGGAGCCTTCATCTAACTGGAGTTTTCCAGCGGAGGATCATGTGTTTTGAACGTAATTTGCGATTTCATTTGCCTTCTTAAACTCCACAATAATTAAAATGACTTTGGTTCTGAAAACTATTCCTATTTTCGTTCACCATTAAATTTTTAGTTCCGCAAATAATTCATATTTTAATTCCTAATTTTATTTCTGAAGCCAAACTAGCTACTTCTTTTAATTCTGGTTTTCGTTAAAGAAATCGTTTAGGCCTATTTGTTGGCGTCTACTTCTAATGTTAGTTTTCGTTAACGAAATAATTACCACTTAAGCGCAACATGCAGATTCATTCCTTTCCCTTCCGACCCTTCGTGTTCAAATTTTAACAGAGTGAAGACTTAGTTTTGTCTAGAGCCAGCGGTTTTAGCAGTAGCAGAAACAGGATCTGCAACGTAAATTGTCTATTAAAGCGCTGTAGTGTCTATTTTATGCATAGAAATATCACCAGTATGGCAATGAAGTTTCGCTGGCGATGAGCGCTGACGCCACCTGTCGAGGTCTTCGAACAGCCAAAGACGGACCTTTTCTACTCGAATTCACCGAAGGTAGGTCTATAGTATAGACAAGACCAGTCCATATGGAAGTGGGGGAGGGGCGTCCTTTGATAAATATGCGTCGCATTACGACAACACACACTATACACAGACACCAACACCCAGTCGCATTTCAAGTCACGGGAAGTGACTTTGCAGTTTTATACAAGAAAATCTTTGTGATTTTATTGAAGGTTTCTTCCATACGACGTGTAGAATACTGGCATGCAGACATGCATGCAAGCACAAAACAGTAAAACATGATCATACCCAAATCTGTATGTATTGCATACATACTTAGAATGCATACATACAACTTATGCACAATGCACCTTACGATGATACAAAGACATATGTATGTATGTATGTATACGCGTATACATGCATGCATATGTATACGTATACAATATACATATATGTGCATGTATTATACGTGCATTGCGATGCATTGGATAAGCTATATATTCGATTGAGAGTTGGACTGCAATGGACTTTGGATGTAATGAAACGAAGAGAGTGGATAGGATATAATACGCTGGATAGAATTGGAGGATGGGGAGGAGGAGGAGAAGGAGGAGGAAGAGGAGGAGGAGGAGGAGGATGGGGAGAGGGAGGAGGAGGTGGAGGAGGAGGAGGAGGAGGAGGAGGAGGAGGAGGAGGAGAGGAGTGCAGCAGGCACCGATGACCATTCATTCTGATAAAAGCCTTCGTCCGCTAAACTCGTTTTTATGTTCTCGGTGATTGCAAGTCATAAGAGCGGCGCTGGAAATGGAAAAGGAGAGTCCCTCATGGAGACAGCCTGTACATGATAAGTGGCTCTGCTCTATGTATATGTATGTGTGTATGGGTTTCTATTAGAGATGGAAACATTAGGAGACGACGACTGCCCTTGAGAGAGGAGGGAGTGAGGGAGGGAGGAAGGGAGGGAGGGATGGAGGGAGGGAGGGATCGCTCCATTACACATTGCATCCAGATCGCTACATTCCAGATGAGAGTCTGTCTACGTCGTCAACCTGTAGGCTATATATATATATAATATATATAATATAATATATATATAGCCTATATATCCTACAGAAATATAATTAATATATCTCTTTGATTAAGACACAAACCAAATAATATAATCTACCAATGACTTCACACGTATTATAGCCTATAGATGGCGTTGAGGAACGATTATAACTCGCGACCAAGATTATATACACAATCAAAACGGCACGCTGTCTTTATAATAATCGTAATTGTACAATCGTAATCTTATATATACAAATATTATATATATATATATATTTATATATGTATGTATACGTCGAAAGCGCTATACTCAAAAGCTAAGCGCGCGGGGAGTTATTCAAGGTCGCTGCGTTGAGTCAAAGAATTGTAAGAGTAGTCCAGAGGGGGGAAAGATAATGATGGTAAAGATTGCAGTTATTATAATCGTTAATTAATCATTTTATTAACTCAGCTGAGGTTAGAAAAGACTTTTATAGCGCAGGCTATAAGCTTAGTTCAGAGAATCGCCTTGGAAGATAACGGAGAACTGTTGCATTCATGCATCCAAAATTAATCGGTTTCATCCGAAGCCTTTGTGGTGGCAGAAGATGCGCTGTGAAATATGAGGAGACGTTGGAGGATGGTTCCAGATTGCAATAGGGGTAAGACAGGAATGTGTGTAGTCACCACTGATTTCTACTCTGCATGGTTGATGGCAAGAGCTAGTGACAATGGAAGCTGCAGATAGCTGAGTGATAAGGGTAAACGGTGAAAGATCGAGTCTTCGGGATTTTGCATTTGAGACAGTAGGCCTACTTGGAGAGGCATGAGAAACATAAGACATCAGAAACAAGCGGAGACGGTGGACTCGGGTGGACTCGGGTGGACTCGGGTGGACTCGGGTAGACTCGGGTGGACCCGGGTGGACTCGGGTGGACTCGGGTGGACTCGGGTGGTCTCAGGTGGACTCGGGTAGACTCGGGTGGACCCGGGTGGACTCGGGTGGACTCGGGTGGACTCGGGTGGACTCGGGTGGTCTCAAGTGGACCCGGGTGGACTCGGGTGGACTCGGGTGGACTCGGGTGGACTCGGGTGGTCTTAGGTGGACTCGGGTGGACTCGGGTAAACTCGGGTGGACTCGGGTGAACTCGGGTGGACTCGGGTGGACTCGGATGGACCCGGGTGGACTCGGGTGGACTCGGGTAGAGGTACATGGGTCCGCGGCTATCAATCCAGAAATTGCAAAGATCATACTGGTTAGAAGATGGAAGTAAGATGGCAAGGTTGTTATAACGATGATAGGGTGGTATAATCTGTCAATGACGTCTGATATCTACTTTGGTATAATAGTCTAATAGCAGCGGACGATGAAATAAAGATAGGCATATGCAATTGTGCATAAATTGCATATAATATTATAGGAAAAGCAAATGCCGCAGTTGGGAAGCTTACTAAGATCTGGAATCAAAATAGATTTAGTATGAAGATAAAGATTTGCTTATACAATGCATTAGTTTTTTAGCATGCTATTGTGTGGATCAGGAACATGGCCAATGACGGTGTCAAACAAGAGAAAATTGGATACAGCACGTCATGAGTGGCCGATAAGAATATGTTTCATGTATCATGGATTCATGGCATGACAAGAGTAAAGACAAATCTGCCAGAGAGAGAACTGGACAGGAAGAAATGGAAGTCATCATCAGAAAGAGAAGATTGGAATGGATGGAGTATACGTGTGTCGTATGGGTGAGAATATAAGAGTCAAGCAAAGTCATGTTATGGATGGATGGATTAGAAAGAGAGGTGCTCGTGAATAAGCTGGTTCCCTGCAGCGCTTGGCTTTCGAGTGGCGCTTTATCAATTTGGAGATTAGGATTTCGATTACGAAGAATAACTGCATAGCTGCAGGACACATGCATCAGCGACACCTTGAGATGCCTCGAGAAGTCGTGGGAGGAGATGGAGCATGCAGCTGGCGATGGACACAGACGAGTGAGATGTGTTGCCCAATATAATACAGAACTGCACATGAAGGAATAGGCATGCATGTACTCAGGGTGAGAATTGCCGGGGTTGGGGTTTCAACCCCCAGTATTTTTTGAGCCCCAGAGTAAAGTCTGTTTTTCACACCCAAATTCCAAGTGGATAATGGTCCAACCCCCAGTTGTTTTTCCACAATTCTTATACGCTGCATGTAGGCTACTATTAGTAAGTCTTCACAAGACACGTTGCTCTGTGGCGTTCAACAAATAACAATCAACAAATAGCGAGCAAACTTTACCATTAGTTAACCTTAAAGATCACAAATCTCTGTGAATAGCGAACGAATCTGAACATAATCATCAAAAAGTTCTTCTGACTATGTTTTGCTGTTGCATGTGCGTCGGCAGAAAGCTATGTAGACTCGTTTCTGCAACACCATATCGATTTCGGCTCAATGGAAATTCACAACACGCGCAAGTTTTCGGAAGCTGCGGCAAATGCAGGACACGTGTGATAATCAAGAAGAGGACGAACCTGCATGGCATACATTGCATACATAGACCCAGATATTTCAAAACTATTGCCGCTATAACCGATGAACAAGTACCGGTAGCGTATTCTTGAGCCCTCGACAAGTGATCGATAGGCTAAATCAGGAACTCGAAAGAGGAAAGGCAGATTGGAATTAAACACCGTGCGTATTTAATTCCAGTATGTCTTTCTCTTATATGGTCTGTTCTGGTCATTTTAAAATCTGCTCTCGTTCATATCGCGATAAGGAATTTTTGTGATTTTTGTGATTTTTGGATAATTTGTGAAGCGACAATCGATTCACTGAACTAAAATCCATTTTTTAAGCTAAATTTTAGGCAGCTGATGATTAGGGGAGGGTGCCCCAAGACGGGACGGTGCACAAGATGAGACGATTCAGTTTTCTCGCAGTCGTTTTGCGCGTTTCTTTCTTATTAGCCTTCAATGAATCGACGATTACCTCGGCTATGTATGTACGAGTTTCAGTTCCTGTGTTGACGATATCCGATATACAGATAAACATTTTTTGTTTTGAGCTAGTTATCTTAAGATTTTGCGAGTTTAAATAATCGCATAAAGTCATCACTGTACGGACACATTTTGAAACGTGTTTGGTGGCAAGACACAGTAAAATGTATTACCAAACGCATGTATTTTGAGATGAGCGATAATACGTTGTATTTACATCAAAAATTGATGCGTTCACACATCATGCATAGAATGCACAAGATGGGACATGTTTTGTGTGCCCAAGACGAGACGCGTCCCGTCTTGGGCACACGTCATATCCCAATGGTGAACTACTCGTCCCATCTTGGGCACCCGCAACACACCAGCTGTACAGTATGCACAGTAAAACAATTTCTTAGTCAGGATATTATATAGGTCGGTGCATTCAAGCTTTAGACCACGCAATCAATTAGTGGTCATGGCTGCGCTAACTAGTGTTGTGTATTGTAAATCATTTTCTCGTGTGCTCGTTCGATGTGGGATCCCTCCCCCCATTTGTCAATTCAGCCTTGTCCTGTTTGGTGAGAACAGTGCGATGACGATGCATGTACTAAAACTGCTTGTTTACAGTGAAAGCATCAATCTTCTGAAGTTGATAAATTAAATTAAGATGTTTAACATGGGAAAAGAATTTGATATTTTAATGTCCCATCTTGGGCACCCCGGTGCCCAAGATGGGACGATTTGTAGGTCAACAAAAGTTCATTGTTTCGTTTAAGTCATACATTGCTTTCTTGCAAATTGCTTGCCAGATGGTGGTTAAAGGATCAGTTTAAAGGAATGAAGAAGTAGCCAATATGTAATATCATCAGCAAAGGTGATTTGGAGAAAATACTGCGAATCGTCCCGTCTTGGGGCACCCTCCCCTAGCATGAAATGGAAGCTCATTGAATGTCAACCTGCACATTTCCAAAGCAGACGCATAAACGTGCAATGCATGGAAGTTATAAATGTGAGTGTTGTTGACATGTAGGACTTTGTAAACGCTGTAGTCCGGTCATTGGTCAGCGAGCAATGTAATGTAAATGGTTAGAAGAAGAAGAAATCGGACAACAAGCATAATTGTAGCAAAAATGAGACAGATAGTGCATGAGATAGACCTACATGTATATTAACATAAATTATACAGAAAATGAAAGAGAAAATATGACGCAGAACTAATAGATGGGCTGTACGAAGACACGCTTACATGTGTAAATTGAAGAGTATCAGAGCTTAAAGAAAATATGTGCATTATGCTTGCTTCACAATTTGCAAAAATGAGAATTTATTTGCCA
Source organism: Lumbricus terrestris (assembly GCA_949752735.1). Taxonomy (NCBI): domain Eukaryota; kingdom Metazoa; phylum Annelida; class Clitellata; order Crassiclitellata; family Lumbricidae; genus Lumbricus; species Lumbricus terrestris. The sequence goes on from OX457040.1 coordinate 21,494,011, forward strand.
GCATTAAATGTGTTTTTTTCTTTTAGATTATTCTGGGATTTATTTGTCGACATTAAATGTTTTATCTTTTGTAGATAATTCTGGGTGGCCGTCGCCATCTTGTCATTTTCCTGATTGGCTGATGGGAATGACGTGGCGCGATCTGACTGGGCGATTCCGCTACAGTGTCGACGAATCAGGAGAGCGACTCTTCGGATCAGTTCGCAACAACTCAAAAGAACATATATCGTTTCAGTTTCGCTGTAGACATAACATGACGTCATCAGCTTCACGACTGGTATCTAGCAACGACGAATACATCTTACACACATTTGCCACACATAACTGGTGAGATTAACGGACTATAAGTGTAAAACCGGTAACCGGAAGTCCTGTATGTAGGCCTATTACAACTAAAGACCAATTCTAGGAGTGCTCGTGAATAAGCTGATTCCCTTCGTTTAGCTTTAGAGTAACAGCGCGTCATAAATTAGCATTGCCCCATGATTGCACTCAATATATTGCCTAAGTCTCTACTTCGTGAAATCTATATATATATATATATACACATATTATATATAATGTATATGCTCCACGTACACGTCTTCAGTTAATCTTGATGAACTTGAATGATGGCGCTGCACTTCGCCAACCACCATTGGAATTTAGTGTCCTGCAGATTAATTACCAGACATGTGCAATAGCCTTCTTCTGTTAGATCTACCTATAAATGCCCGTTTTCATAGCATGATGAGCTGAAAGCAACTTCAAGTGCCTTAGTATACTTTTGAAGGTTATACGTGTGCTATAATGTCGGTGTTGAACTTCTAAACGGTTTAGCATTACTGCACATTCATCAGAACAAATCTGTTGACACTGAAACTGTGTTAGAGAAACCCGATATAGAAATGGTCGTCGTCTCACTGCGTTAGCATTTCCACGTGATCAGCAGAGACAATGATCAGTAATGAACAAATCATTCAAGTTGGTCTGCTGATCAATGTGTCGCATAATAATTATAGGACCACATGATAAACTGACAACGTTGATCCTGAGACGTTTAAGATTTAAGAAGAGTTTTCGTCTCTGTAGCATTAATGAATATTGAATATGCATGACCTGCGTGAATTATATACTCATTTTTTTCATATGCTTCATTTTGGCAACTGAATATTCTGATGACCACTGATTGACCAAAATCATGGCAAAATGAGTGATTCGTGTCTCAGATATGTTTGCGACATTGCGTTCACTGCATGCGCTTTAAGTGATGTGGCGCCACTACAGGAACAATAACGTATACAGAACAAGAAGCCAGATATCATATCATATTATAGGACAGATACAGATATAGAGATAGGGACAGAAACAGAGACAGAGAAAGACAGAGAGACAGAGTGAGACAGAGAGGCACAGAGATGAGGAGACAGTAACGCTGAAAGTGAGAGAGACAGAGAGTAAGAGAAACAGCAACGCTGGAAGGCAGAAAAGCAGATAGGCAGAGAGACAAAGAGACAGCAACGCTGGAAGGCAGAGAGGACAGAGACAGAGAGACAGAGCGATACCAGCGCTGGAAGGCAGAGAGACAGACAGACAAACAGACAGACAAACAAACAGACAGACTGTCGATCGTTAGTCATAAACGAAGCGATGTCTCGTAGCGTGAATTCCATTTCAAAACGGCCATTGAACTGCGCTCGAAAATTTTCACGCTATCGACTCGTGTTTGACGAAGCGTGAAATCCACGCTCTATTTAGACGCGGTCGGTGATTGGCTGTCGCCCGCCCTTCGATTCAGCCTCCCCCATGTCCTCCCTAGCCGCGTCCTCTCTCCTCTTCCTCTCATCCTTCTACCTGACCTCTTCGTCATCCTCTTTCGTATTGCTCAACCCTTTCACATCGTCCATCTGCCACCGTAAACATCATACCGCCTCCAGTCTCTTTGTCTCCTCATCCCTCCATCCTTTTCCTCCTTTCCTTAATTTGCCTCCTCCTGCTTCTTCTGTACACAGTTGTTTCTTTTACTTCCATTTCTTCCATTTTCCAGCCCTGGCCCCTGGATATAATAATTACAATACGCGCTCATCCTTCTCCTTTCTTCTCTTCGTCTTCATCTTCTCTTGTGTGACAATAATTCTGCTTTTATTTTACAATCCAGTTGACAGAACGCAACCGGTTACAGCGTGCAATTATGCATTTGAAACAATTCACAAGAACGCAGATCGCAGAATATAAATATCTTAACTATAACAGAACAGACCGCCTGCAATAAAGTGTGAGACTTCAAAGTTGACTTCCTCCATCAGTTGCTCCGTCTTTTATCCAGTTCTTTCCTCAAATCGGTTCTTCATTCTCATTCGCACTATGTCTGATTCTTGTTTTCACGGTCGCCATCTTGCTTTTCACGTTTTGTTCTAATCTATGGTTCATCCTAATCTTGCGCATAAATAATATGTGTACAGTTGCAACATTAATCTGTAGCTTTATGGCTTCGATTTCTTCCATCAGATCCACTTCTCAAATTCTTTCTCAGATTTTCCTAACTTTGTTTCCTTCCATAATTGTTTCCTCTTTGACCAACGTGTCATCCTCTTCTTCTGAGTATTACTCTTTCTTATTTCTCGGCGATGTTTTCTTTCTCTTCTCTTTCACATGATTTATAAATTTCATTTTTATAGACATCAGATTTCTTCCCATGCACTCGTCCTTATGATTTATCCTCATTTGCAGTCTCTCCTTCTTCCCTTTTACCTCCACCTCAGTCTCATCCGCACCTCCTCGCTATTCTTCATCCCATTTCGCTTCCTTCCCATCTCCTCCAAAGCATCGTCTTTAGTTCTTCTTCCCTCGCTTTGAGCGGAAACGCGTCTTCACCCATCGTTTAAACGCTTTTTTCGTTGTCACAGTCGACCGTTGCCATGGTTGCTGCTGCTGCTGCTGGTGGTGGTGGTGGTGGTGGTGGTGGTGGTGGTGGTGGTGGTGGTGGTGGTGCTGCATGGTGCTGGTGGTGAGGCTTTTCCAAGACCATTATCAGCGGATGGATGTCTTCCAGTTGGATTGACAAATGGAATCGAAAATGTGACACATGCTTATCCATCACATTCCACTGCACAAGTCGGCCTCTCGTGCAGTTAACAAGACATGCTGCTGGAGAACTACATGTATTTGCATTTTTGTTGCCATTCGCTCTAAGTGGGTGGCGATGTAAGGTCCGTCTAACTGACAGCATGCAAGGTTTCCGACTTCGACAGAGTGTCGTTTTTATTTTGATGTTGTCAATTAATGTACTAGTCCGTAAGTATATACTACGTCAGGCTCGTCAGCAAAGAAGTCTTCATTTGAGATGAGAAGATAATTGAAGGTTCATCTTAAATTTACACATCTTTATAAGCTGGAGAATGGAGAGCATGTGTAAGTGTGTGTGTGAGACAACGAGTGAGAGACATGTAACAGGCCTCCATCAGTAAAATTAACCCACAGCCGAATTCGATGTCAATTGAAATTCTGTCATCATAATAATTATAGGAATTCCATTATTCAGTTTAACCGGTTTCATGCACTAACGATCATTAATAACTTAAGGTTAGACACAGAATGTTTTTCCATTATAAGGACGCAGTAGGCCTACTCCTCACATGAATCCACATGCGTCCATTATTTCGCTTATTTGCGTCATACAAGGCGCCGTTTTGGTATCCATAAGTTTTTTAAGCTCCTATTTTGAAACTGAATATGGTTTTCGTCTTGTAGCAATTGATCAAACAAACTGGTAATCGCTGAGGCTCTAGACATAACAATTTCAAATTCAAAGTTTATTGCTTAAAAATCAACAACAATTACAACACGTTTAATATGCAATGTAGGCTACAAAATGATTAAGAGTATGAATGAGTGAGTGATAAGATGTTCAGTGAATCAGAAGTAGGGAAACAATAGGAACCCTGAAGGGAAGATCCCGCTGGGTATACTATAGGGGCCTAGCGATCATCCAAAATATCACTGTATGGCGTAAGTTAAGTATACGCGTTTTGGTTGGCCACATGCAGCACTACCCTGTGTTTGCGCACAATGTGCGTGAAATAACTTCTATGTGGTCATCTTTGTGGTCATCTGTGCCAAATTACAGACCTACTGCTTGCTGACCAGTCAGATTAGAAGACAACTTGCGCCTCTGCCAATTAAGTCTTCTGGAATTTGTCACCGGTCATTTGTCTCTGATATTGCTTATACATTGTGCAGAAGTTAGAATGTATGGTCTGTACGGTAGTCTGTTCACAATTAACCCTGCATGTAAACTGTGCTTTTACTTGGAAAGCAACTTTGCAATCGGTATGCGTGGCTGTAGACCCATCCACTTGTAGTCTATAGATATGTCTCTATATCTATGAGTATTTTTGTTGGGTCTTCTTAATAGCCTCCTGAAATGCTGGCGTACAAATAATTGCTACATGATGACATGATGACGTGCTGTAGAGTTGAGATTATATTCTCTAAACTGTGGCTTATCATGAATACATGAATTATTCTTTATTCTTTGTAGCGTTTCCAGCTATCAGTGCTTGAAACTGAAGAGACTCGCCCAGCATGTCATTGAATTGCATCTTGGTAAATATGAGTCACTAAAATCCACGACCTTGAACAACTCTAATACAACTCTTCTGTGTTTCCTCTCATACCATTTGTTCTTATATGCACTTATTATAATCTGCATGTAACACCGTAATTATATGGAATATAACTTTTTTGCTTTACTGAACAGGTCGCCAAACTCACTCGCTCTTCCTACTTCCAGCTAAGGCGTCTCAGTCTACTCGCAAATCTGTTTTCATTCTCGACCTTTACCTCAATTGTTCACGCTTTTGTCTGTTCTCGTACTGACTATTGTAATTCTCTCTTTGTTGGTCTCACTTAGTTTCGGCTATCTCCTTTACACTGCAGCCCGTACTCAACACTGGTGTTAGATTCATTGACCTTCTTCCTTGATTCTCCTACACTTCTACATTCATGACTGAACTGGCTCACTCTCCTGACCCGTGTGCAGTGTACTCTTGCTACAATGATGACGTTGTTGCAAGTTTAGCGGGTATCAAACGTTGTTCTTATTTTGGTCCTCAAGACTCAATTTTGTCTTGCTCTGAAGTGATATAGCATATTTCGCCCTCTCTGCCACTTCGCAACGTCCTCTTAGGTCCTCTTCAAATCGGCTTCACCTCTTTGTCCCTTGCGTCAGGACAGCCATGGCTCAATCCACAGATCATTTACCCCATGCATATATAGTGCTTTCAATTTCCATATAGTCTTTCCTCCATGAATCCGAACTATCCTTGCACCATGCAACAACCCATCCATTCGTCATTCACCTTCTCTTCCTCTTCCTCTCTGTCTTTTCCGCTTCCAAACTGCTACATCGATGAAAGAAACTAAAATGCAGTAATGTGCAAAGACGTCAACGGCTATTGTATTCATAAGATGTTGCTAACGTCTGATTAATTAATAACTAGCTGGGGTACCAGGCGTTGCCTGGGAATTTTTTGTTCCCGACCAATACCCTACTTCATCACCCTCACTTCACCCCATCCCCCACTCCTACTCCCACCAACCTTTCTCTCATTCCAGTCGCCGACCGACCCCATAACCCGCTGGCCCACCTTGCCTCGACGAGTGTGGTAGACGGCATCTAACCGCTGTAGGCCACGTTTGAAAAACTTTTCCCTGGAAAATTCCCCACCCCAACAAAGCCCTGCTCCGACCCGGCCCATGCGGTGCGAGGTGTGTGTGTGTTGGGTTACCCGGTGTTTCCCGCGAAATTTAGGATCCGCCCCGCTCCCGGCCAATTCCTTACTTCCCCACACTCACTTCACGTCATCCCATATCCTCGCTCCTATACTCGCCACCGCGTCTTATTTTCTCCATCCCACTCAGCAACCGACCCCCTAACCCGCCACTTCTGTAGGGTACTCTGCATTGGCCGATAAATTTCACTTTTGGTGCACTCGAACCCGCCCCAACCGCCGGCTCCCAAACCGCCCGCTCTCCACCCCCACACCACTCCACCCCACCCAACCCCCAACCTCATCACTCTCCGATCTCTTAACCGGTGCGCCCCTCGTGATACTTGCGTTTACCAGCAAATTTTTTTCTCCCCACACAATACTCTGCCTCCACCCGGCCCCTCCGGGCCAAGTGTGTGTGTTGGTTGGGGTGATGTGGCCCCTGTAGCACTATAGCTGTATAGCTACAATGTTTCAGGTGAAATAGTGTGAAAGTGTGTGAACGGAATTGAAATTTATAGCGAAAATGAGGGTTTTCGCCCACCCTGACCCCCATGGTGTAGAGATTCTCCAACCCATCCACCGGGTGTCCCATGCCCAGAGCGACACAGTAGTGAAGGTTTAGAGTGAAAAGCTCAAAAACTGTGGAAATACATCCCTGTCAAATCCTAAATTTCCTGGGCAACGCCGGGTACCCAAGCTAGTAGATAATAACTGCTTCCGCAGTCTCTGAAGTTCGTGTGTGTGTATGTATGCGTGTGGGTGTGTTTGCGTTTGCTCGTGTGTGCGTGTTGTGTTTGTGTGTGTGCGTGTGTGTGTGCGCGCGCGCGCGCGTGTGTGTCCATGTGTGTGTTTGTGCGCGCGCGCGTGTGTGTGTTTATGTGTGTGTGCGTTTGTTGGTATGTGTGTGTATGTGCGTGTGTGTGTGCGCGCGCGCGTATATATGTGTGTTGGTGTGTGTATGTAGGTGTGCGTGTCTGTGTGTAGGTTGCGTGTGTGCGAACAGAATTCCGCACAAATCGTCGTCAGATGTCGTCTTTGGGGAGCAGTTGTGCTGCGCATGCGCGATCTCTCTCTTGTCTAAACGACCGATTTACATTTACATGTGCAATTGTGCATGTGAATGGGAAGATGATTTACATGTGCATGTGAATGGAAAGATGGTTATTCCATTGCACAACATGAGAACTGCTTCTTCTCATTTGCACTCAATCGATTTACACATCGTATTCATTTGCATCGGGGGAGAATTTAGCAAACATTTCGCACCATCAGCTTGTGCGTGTTTGTTGCCCTCGTCACAAACAGACTGATGTGTAATAAGCCTCTACGGCACTTTGGCGATTGCCTCACGATGTACGATACCGATTTATATGTCATATTTAGAATGAAAACAGTTTGAGTGATATAATAGTAGAAATCAAAGTGCTTAATGTATACAAGTAGAACTAAATAGCAATCCTTAATTGTGCGTATATAATGTGCGTGTGATTTTGTGTCTGTGTGTGTGTGTGTGTGGTTTTGTGTGTGTGTGCGTGTGTGTGTGTGATTTGTAGATGTGATTGTGTGCGTGCGTGTGTGTGCGCGCGTCCCAACAGTGACTCTTCCTGCTTCCTGCTCATGCACTCTGCATTGCTTTGCTAAAACTGTTCAGTCTTAATGGCACTTAACATAACAAAATAGATCAGCAATGCAGAAAGCGCCTTTCAGTATAATAGATCTCTTGAAGATGAGAAGCTATATAAAAATGATCAGAATGAATGGCTGTAGCTGCTTGTCTGCAAAAGTATGAAGAACATGTTTTGGTTTTGAATCTCCTTGTTACATGTTTAACGACACTGCCATATCAAAGATGATTAGTGTCGCCCTCCTCCTTTACCCAGGCTTGGGACTGGCACTGGCAGAGAACAGCCAGTGGCGGAGTTTATTGGTTACGAAGACTGAGGTTGGACATATACATGTATATGCCGTATACACATGTATAGGCGATTGTCTGTTGGGCTCGTTATGAACACCTATATGTACGATTGTACGTATAATAGAGAGACTGTCTTGTGTTTGTTTTTACCAACAGGAAATCCAGAACAGGTGAATGGTCAGGTCTCCTGTCAAACAGAAGTCTACCACAACGTACAGGTCCTAACGAGTGAGTTTACATCCAGTCATCGATATTAATACCTTAATTATTGTGGCCTATACCTGAGGCGGCGGTGTCTAGAAATAAGGCATTCAATCTATTTGAAGTTGTTGATGGAGTTCGACTAAAGAGGAATGGTAACGATCGAAAAGAAGGTAACGACGATATAGAATACAAAGGTGACGACGGTTTCAAAGACAAAGGTAACGACGATGTCGAAGACAAAGGCAACGACGGTTTCGAATGCAAAGGTATAAAGAGGGTCTTGAAGACAAAGGTAACGACGGTTTCAAAGACAAAGGCAACGACGGTTTCGAATGCAAAGGTAACGACGGTCTATAATCATAGGGTCAGTCTCCGGAGACGATAAAGCGACCTCTGCAATCCATAGAACAACTTTTAGATTCCTCTTTTACCAACCACTAAAACGAAGGAGGCCTCAGTTGGCAACAACTGCATGATGGCGGCGCTGTATATTCCACGCCAACTGACCCATCCAAGTCTTGACTGGACTCGGTCTGGCTCTGCTCCGTATATACCTGACCTGTGGAATACTTACTATTGTAATCGTAATGTATATTAATTTGATCGTGTTGATGTCTAACACACAAAGCATCGACCGATGACGCTCCTGCAGAGCCAGGTCTCAGTTGCAAGGGCCAATCTCTATAGTATCAGTCCGCTGAGACAGAGAGAGAGAGAGAGAGAGAGAGAGAGAGAGAGAGAGAGAGAGAGAGAGAGAAGAGAGAGAGACACAGACACACAGAGAGAGAGAGAGGAGAGAGATACTTTAGTCGATAACCAACTGAATAATCTACTGAAGTCACGCAGTTCGATTATCTCATATACTGCAGAACAGCTCTCACTCGTTTGTTTTGAAGTGGCGCTATAATAATTCTTATTGCAATAAATTAGTCTACTGCTGATAACTCCAGCTGACTGAAGAATCTGTGAGAATTAAAAGAGCCAAACAAAAGGGGTTGCATCAAACGACTTCTTTTTTTCTGCCCAGTTCCTTTGGTAAATCTGTTCAAGCTTTTCTCTTCGTATTGGTATACGCCTATATAATTATAGGTGGTTTCACGATTATTTGCTTTAATTGTTTAGTATGGCCATTTCAATTGTCCCACGCAGACAATGAGAGGTGCTGCTGCTCTCTCATAATCTGGCTATATGCACATGTAAATATATATATATAAATATATATACATATAAATATATATAAATGTATATGTACATGTAAATTTTTATATAAATATATATACATATATATACATATAAATATATTATATGTACATGTAAATTTTCTGATGCGTTATAATGCGGTCGGTTGATGGCCTGCAGTGGTCTGCAATAAAAGCGATATGTAAATTAGAAATTGACCGTATTTTATACAAATCGGTGGCAAACGTGAGTGGTGCCCGTAGATAAAGCGATGCACAATGATTAGAGAGCCGAACAATAAAATAAATGGTGCCGAATGAATGACCTCTCTGGCCATAGAATTTTCTGCATAGCTTTGTAACATAAAAGAGATGAAATCGGAGGCAATTCAGGCGTTCAAAGGTCTGAAGACCTAAACGGGTCAACAATTCTGGTTTAGGTTTTAGTGGCGAATATTGGCCAACCACCGACCGAACGATAATAGAGGATCGTGCATAAAACAGGGCATAAAACGACGATATATCCGGCGCTTCGTTTTTGGTCCTTATTAGAGTATAGGCAATTACACAGAGACTCACGTAGACTACAACAGATAAAGGTAGCAGGGCAGAGACAGACAGATAGTGAGACAGTCAGGCATATAATACATATATGTATAGTGAATCACCGAGAAAATGCCGAGAAAAAAGACAACTAATAGAGAGAGAAATATTTATCAGGAAAACAATCATTGGTAGATGAAGAGAAAACAAATTGAAGAGATTCACCGACAGAAATTTAATGCGAAGAAGCGATGGATTTAAGGAAACGGAGAAGCAGAGGAATACAGAGACAGAAAGACCATGGGTGTTTGACAAGAACTGAAACCGAGGCAGTCTGACTGACTTGCTGACTGACTGGCTGACTGACTGGCTGACTGACTGGCAGACTGCCTGGCTCACTGACTGACTGGCTGACTGACTGACTGGCTGACTGGCTGACTGACTGGCTGACTGATTGGCTCACTGACTGGCTGACTGACTGGCTGACTGACTGGCTGACTGACTGGCTACTGGCTGGCTGACTGACTGGCTGACTGGCTGACTGGCTGACTGGCTGACTGGCTGACTGACTGGCTGACTGGTTGACTGACTGACTGACTGGCTGACTGACTGGCTGACTGACTGGCGGACTGACTGACTGGCTGACTGACTGGCTGACTTGCTGACTGACTGACTGACTGGCTGACTGACTGACTGGCTGACTGACTGACTGACTGACTGGCTGTTCGAAGGAGGAGGCAACCAGGCGTCTATAAAGACGGAGACATTGCCTGTGAGTGAATGCGATATAATTAAATCACGAGATCGTTATATAATATAATATTATTATACGGTTGAATTGTTGATTGTGTTGTGCCGTTGGCTGATATTTTGTCACATGCATGTCTCTGTTGTTCGTTGTTGAGGTGATGGAACTGCTTCTCCACCGACATCATCGTCATCATCATCATCGTCGTCGTCATCATCATCGTCATCATCGTCCTCCTCCTCCACTGCCTCTGCCTCGTCCGCTGTCGTCTGTCCTCGTCCTGGTATGCATCACACGGCCCCATCTGACGGATGCATTTATCGGTTGAACGTCGGATGTCGCAGTGAGACCAGCATCGACATCGACCACAGCTGCAGTCCAGGCAGACCAGGTCAGCACCAACAACACCACCACCACCACCACCACCACCACCACCACCACCACCACCACCAACACACCACCAACACCACCAACAGTGGCTCTTCCGCTTCTTCCTGATTCTTCTCAGTCCTCCTTAATTCTTCTTCATCTTCAATTTCTTCTTTCTCCTCCTAATTATTTTTTTCGTCCTATTCTTTTCCTCTTCTTCCTAATTCTTCTTCTTCCTAATTAGTCTTCTTCCTTATTCGTCTTATGCTTCCTATAATTCGGCTTCTTCCTAATTTGGCTACTTCTTCCTAATTCTTGTTGTTGTTGTTGTTCTTCTTCTTCTTCTATACTTCGTCTCATCTTTAAGAAAACTGGGCAAGTAATTCAACACTTGAAATACTAATCAAATGTTGCAAGATGTCTTATCATTATTATCTACGTTGATACCATTCTCGGCTGATGCCGGTCCCGAGTTGGTTATATGAGGAGAGCGACGCTAGTCATCTACCAATTATGACACAGTATATAAAACTATATATCGATCTCTCTTTTCTAAAGGCCAGGTCCTTAGTATGCATATATGGTAATTGGTCAATTGGTCATTTTAATTAGTGGCATCAATTTTTCTGTCCATGTTGGAGGATCTATTTGCTATAGACAGCAACTACATTATAATTTTTATTGTCCTATTCATAGAATAATCGTTTCTCTATATCACATCTACATCTATAGGCTACAGTACATGGAACCGCTATTTAAGTAGTCTATGTATCTCTGCAGAAGGCATTAAGTAACTGTGCGCGGGATTTGGTCAATGTCTTTTCAAGAGAACTGACTCGTTGTCCACACTGTTACACAATTCAATGAGACATTGACCTCTGCTTGTCCTATAATAGTCGAGCGTTGTTCAAGAAGACAGCGTATCCTATAATTAATTTAATTAATTAATTAGGTGATGAATGAAGATGATGATGAGAATTGTTTCATTCTGTCTAATGATGATGAATTGATGTTTCATCTGTTCAGGTATAAGCTTAGAATGTCTGGTGACGTGGACGGAGGGTCAGAGGTCATTCGTTATCGTGAAGTCGAAGCAATCGGATCTTTTCAACTGCTACGTCAGTTCATCTCATGCTCTTCTTCTTAGACTTCTCTATTCAATGTTAATCGAATCTGCTTCTCAAGTCTTAACTATAGTCTAATCTATAGTTTAGTCCAATCTGTTTAGTCCATGCTAGTGTTGTTCGTCTTTGTTTAGTCCATGCAGCGTCGTTTAGTTCAGTTTAGGTTAGTTCAACATAGTCTTGGTTGTGATTGCAATTGTAATTGTAATCCTAATTTCTTGCTTAAACCAAAACTGATCATTCTGAAGTTGCTTATAGAAGCCAATCAGTCTAGTAACACAAAACCTTGGATCCCTCTAAGCAACGCTTATTCACATACACAGAATTTAATCGTTGACTTTTAAGATGATGAGTTCACGCATTTTGTAAGTACCGTACCTGAGTTCACCTTGAACGCTGGGCTGCACTGCGAGGGAGCTTATGATGATTAACCTAAAGAGACTTGGTAAAGAAGCTCAAATGTTGTGAAGGTGAAGACCACAAATCCCTTGCTTCTAGAGAGACTCGTTAGAATGAATCAAATATTCAATCCCAGCTTGACAGCCTATGACCTGGCAGCCTTTGACCTGACAGCCTATGACCTGGCAGCCTTTGACCTGACAACCTTTGACCTGGCAGCCTTTAACCTGACAACCTTTGACCTGGCAGCCTTTGACCTGACAACCTTTGACCTGGCAGCCTTTGACCTGACAACCTTTGACCTGGCAGCCTTTGACCTGACAACCTTTGACCTGGCAGCCTTTGACCTGACAACCTTTGACCTGGCAGCCTTTGACCTGACAACCTTTGACCTGGCAGCCTTTGACCTGACAACCTTTGACCTGGCAGCCTTTGACCTGACAACCTTTGACCTGGCAGCCTTTGACCTGACAACCTTTGACCTGGCAGCCTCAGCCTTTGACCTGACAACCTTTGACCTGGCAGCCTTTGACCAGGCAACTTGCATTGGTTATAATCTCAAATCAGTTCTTACTCCTAAGAATGAACGGCTGAATAGTCGCTAGAATTCTCTTCGGATGGTCACCTGATGAATGATGATAAGTAAGTCTTTAAACACTTGACTTAACTATACCAAGAAAATCATTGAGAGTCGATACCGTAATTGCCACAGTGTCTTCTCCGGGTCGGGAATGTTAAGCCACCAGTGCTGGAAGAAGTCATCTCAACAACTATTTATGTCTTGAACATCGGCGATTGCATCAGCAGGTTATAACTATATAGGTTGCATGTTGATTCAAATAAGTGAAGAGAAGAAACGCTGAACGGTGTCTTGATGTCTTACTGATTTCAATAAGAATCGAAATATAATTGAATTTCAACAAATATTATGCAGGTATACGTAATATTCATAATCTGATTGTCGATAGAGAAGCTGTGCCTTGCATTGTATACTTTGGATTTGTAAGAGGTATAATAGGGTAAAGGTTTTCTCTGGTTTTGTAGAGCTTTCGGGAGGAGTCGGTTGGACTGGTCTTTGGCGTCGACGGTTCGTGCAATCGAAACGTTACACTCATCGGTGACCAGTATACTCACCTATACGCTTCACTAAGACACGGTAAACAACTCTACACATCTGAGAAAAAATGCCTAGTTCTGTATAAATGTTTGTCATCGAGTGGGTTAAACTCATTCGACAGGCTCATGCTTATGCACTGCATTCTCATGAATAACATAGGCCTTCGTGAATTTACTACTTCTTCTTCTTCTTCTTCTTCTTCTTCTTCTTCTTCTTCTTCTTCTTCTTCTTCTTCTTCTTCTTCTTCTTCTTCTTCTTCTTCTTCTTCTTCTTCTTCTTCTTCTTCTTCTTCTTCTTCTTCTTCTTCTTCTTCTTCTTCTTCTTCTTCTTCTTCTTCTTCTTCTTCTTCTTCTTCTTCTTCTTCTTCTTCTTCTTCTTCTTCTTCTTCTTCTTCTTCTTCTTCTTCTTCTTCTTCTTCTTCTTCTTGCTTTCTCTCTTCCGTCCGTGTGTGTGCATGTGTGTGTGTGTGTGTGCATGTGTGTGTGTGCATGTGTGTGTGTGCATGTGTGTGTGCATGTGTGTGTGCATGTGTGTGTGTGCATGTGTGTGTGTACCGACGGTGAGGTTTTTATCAGAAGACTCCATATTTTCCTGTCTCTTACAGTAGCATGCGGGGGGGCTGTTCACGTGTTTCTGCAAGACCGTGTCTCGTAGTATTTTCCGTCATTATAATCTATGATTGTTTCGTGCTGTATGCAAACATTCAAATGTAGATTTATAGCCTACATATCATCTATTCGCCAACGCGTCAATGTCATCTAATTGTTGAATTTTTGTTGCGCAGAGAACTGTCGACGAGAACTGAGAACAACGACGACGACCATAGTGAGCAAGAGATTGCCACCGCAACATAAATCGACGGCAACAATAAGCAACGACTGGCCGTATTCGAATCGAAACTATCATAGCAAAGACATCTCCATCCGACATTCGCATTCTGGCGATTATGATGACGACGACGACGACGATGATGATGACAACGACGACGATGACTATAGCGATGCGGATGACGGAACGAACTCCAGTGGAAGAGGAGAAGAAAGGATTCGGTCAAACGATCGGTCGCGTGGAGTGGGAGATACTGAGAGGGTGAGAGAAGGGATGGGGACGGAAAGGGGGGTGACCAGTCAGGACCACCATCCACTGTCGCTGACCCCAAACAGAAGGGTGCCCCACCTACCAGTGGACGAAGATGAGTCGCTGCTTAGACGAAGGCCATCGTCTGCACATGGAGAGCAGGGAGGGCATGGAGGGCAGGGGGAGAACGCTGCTGCTCCTCCTCTTCCTCCTCCTCAGGGGGCCACCAAGTCCGATCCACACGTGAGTCGAAATGCGGACGGGAAGCAGGGACGAAAGCAACACATTGGAGCAACAGCGAAACCACATTCGACACAACAAGCGAAGAACAGATCGACGACGACAATACGGTCCTCATCCTCCTCATCCTTCCTCCTCCTCATCCTCTGCCTCTCCCTCTCCGCCTCCTCCTCCTCCTCCTCGTCGTCGTCTCATTTGCTACTGATAACAACGACTTCATTTCTCATCACCGCCATTCTACCCAATGCTTTGTAAATTTGCATTAATGACGTCGTCGATAATAAGTTATACGGTCTTTCGTTTGAAGCGTACGTCCATACATCAGTCACATGATCAGTCACATGATCAGTCACATGATCAGTCACATGATCAGTCACATGATCAGTGTACAATTGTACATAGAAAGAAGAAGAAGTCGATAGCCATAATTACTGTTATGCTGTATATTTTAATAGAGCTATTTTCTGTCATGCAAAACGACTCGGAATAATTTGTGACACATTTTGTGTACTTGCCGAACCTAACTTGTCGTTATCATTATTGTTATCTTTCATCGTCATCATCGTTATCATCATCATCGTCATCATCATCATCGTCGTCATCATCATCATCCATATCACCATCGTCGTCGCATTCTTCGTTCAGTCATTCCGCAGTTGTGTCGTCCCATTACTATCATCAGTCTCTAACAATAATTGACATCAGTTTATCATCGTCGTCGTCATTTCTTTCAGTGCTGTTGAGCATTTTCAACAGATATACAATTGCGCACCATGAATCGTCTCTATTCAGAAAATCTACACTGTTATTTAAATGCACAAATGTGACTCTAAGTCTGTCTCTGTCTGTCTCTGTCTGCCTGGCTGTGTCTCTCTTTCTTGCACAATTGCCTTATTTTCCAGATTTACAAAGAATCACCTTAAAGTTTTTTGCACATGCATGTATTTCGTTAGCTTTTACACACACACACACACACACACACACACACACACACACACACACACACACACACACACACACACACACACACACACACACACACACACACACACACACATGCACTAGGAGCATACACCTGCATCGATACATGCATTGCGTTAGAAGCATACGTTTGCATCTATACGTGCATCAGAAGCATGCACTTGCATCAGTGCATGAACTAGAAGCATAAACTTGCATCAATACATGCATTAAAAGCACACATTTGCACTAGAAGCATATATAGCATAGGCCTACACTTGCATCCATACATTCACGATTATAAGGGTAGGCGTATACGTGAAAAATATTAGTGGAGCTATCGGCCTGAATGGAACAAACACCTACCAGAGTTAGGCAAAATATTTTATGTATAATATGAACCCGTCAATTATTATTAATTTATTATTATTATTATTATTATTTATCCACAGGTCTTTCACTCCAATCATAGGCCTATTCTGTGCCCCCCCCATTTCTTGCCCTTACCTCCCTCACCGCTTCAATTTTATTCGCCAACCATCGCAGCCGTCTGCCTACTTGCCCGACCTTTCAGTCTTTGCATGGGACCGATCTTGCACCTTTGGTTATCAATTGTTTTTGACTAAGCACCTGTGATTTATATGGCTCCCGAAAGTAATCATGTAAAATTTCAGGTAAAATATTTTTTGCGGTAGGAAATCCGAATTTTTGCCGGTCAAAATGGTAAGATAGACTAATGTGGAAAAGAATTGAAAAAAGGATTTGAGTGATTTTTTTGTGTGTTTCTCCATTTACCCGTTGCAATTTTGCATGATGTCACGGTAAAATACAATGCAGTTTTTTATCGATAGTTATAAGAAATATCTCACATCACTAGAAAGGAGTGTGATATTAGAAAAATATAGAATTTCTCCATTATATAGGGCCTAGGCTAAGTAGCCTAGCATAATTTCTTCTCAATAAAAACATTATATTTATATTATGTTTTAATGGACTACACTGAGAAACTTCAAAATCTTGATTCTATATTTCGATCTTTGCTCATTCAATTTGTAGTCTATAATAAGCTTCTTCCATTTTAGTTACCTCATGAGCTATGGCTAAGAAATAAGTCAAAGATCATCAGACTCTAATTTTAGCTATTCATTCTAAGGATAATCTCTCGTTCATGACGTCGCTGACTTCTTTTTTTTGAGAGGAGTCTGTTTCTCTTTACAACATTTGCTGACAAAGAGGACACATCAGTTCGTTACAGCTGACGTCATTCAAAACGTACCCAGAATACGGTCTGATACTGATGCACTTCTCCTTATTACCGGCGCAATCAAGTTGACCAATGTCCCAGTTGGTATAATTGATGCTAATAGACCTCCTTTCAGGTCCTTCGAATGGCTGCCATATTATTGTCGTGATCCAACCGATTCTGTGGACCTCCGATGTGTAGGCAATAGCAGCTCTAAAATTAATCAACTCAATTGCGATCAAGCAAATGTTGTAGCGCAAGGTTTCTCTATATAGTATTTCTGATGCAATTCAGTGAGGGCTCTGCAACGAATAATCCGAGAAAGGAAATCTCCTGATAAAAGGCATTTGCCATGGTCGACGATCGTTGCCCTGCCTCAAGCCTCCAGAATTTTGCCCTGTCGAAAACCTGACTGATTTAGAGGAAGATAATTTTCCTGTGGACGAATTTACACTCTGTGAACTGTGATTGGTGGTGTAGCACGATTTCTGAATTATATCGCTGCACCCTGTTCGTTTTGCTTACAAAATTATTTGTCTCAATTCATCTCAATTTGTTATAACTACTTTAGAGATTTGTTTAATATTCTTTTCCACCATAGTCTGTACTTCTGTTTTGGATAGTTCTTCTAAGGAACTTGACCAGATTAGCCTACAACTTGGTCATTGTGCTTCCTGGGATGAGGTCCGAGTTACAAGCACCACAGAAGTTGCTAATTTATAGGTTCTTAATGCTTATGCTAAAAATACGAAATAGTAATAAAAAAACGAAAATAGATGACAGAAAAAATCCTTTATCTTCAAACTTCTCTGGTTATTGTAATCTTATAACTTTTCAAATAAGATAAAATTAATGATGGCTGTGTGCACTTCTAAATCAATGGTAGAAACTGATGAGAGATAAATAAGTAGATTCATGAAATGCCTGTCTCTAATACTTTTAGTCAGTGGTAATATGTTTTTATAGGCATGATTGTCAATAAAAGTCATATTTATTCTACAACTGTAGAGTTGTCGATAAAAACTAATGTTCTTTTTATTTTCAAGTTCGTTGTTAAGTGATTATGCGTATTTTTGTTTCATCGAACCAGGACGAGACATTGCGATGTTGTCTTGGTGTTTCAACCGTTGCCTGGTTGAGAGAAGCTCAAGCTTCATCTCATTTCGTGCATTACATATATACATATATCTATATATCTTGTAGCCATATATATATATGCAACCTGGATTTATTTTTTGTGTATTTCCGTACTGTTATCCATCTATCGTATAGCTATAATTATGTTGTTGTTGCAGTAGTCGTTAGAAACAGCAGTCGTAGCTATCTTTGTCCTGGTCATAGGCGCCGCCTGAATTGAAAGAGCTGTAGACGAATTCGTCGTCTTCTCCATTACAGGAAAAGTCCTGTTTCATTGTCCCCACCTCGCAGTCAGAGCGTGGCGTGCACTCTGAGCGCGGCGTGCACTCTGAGCGTGGCGTGCAGTCAGAGCGTGGCGTGCAGTCAGAGCGTGGCGAGCAGTCGTCCTCATCTCTTCTGGTCAGACATTCATTGTTAGGCATACAATCGTCGTCTGGCTTCTTTGACCCAAACGAATGGATCGGACACTCAACGTGGAAGAGTGGAAGAGCATCACATTCATCGAAGCAGACCTGGAAACAAAGGAAAACAAAGGAAACACTTATTCGCGTCGCAAAGCAAAGATAATATGAAACAAGCAGATCGGAAAATTGGACAGATAAGATGAAAATATTTTAAACCAAACAGAATATATGTCACAAAAATACTAGACTGGAAATACAACTTGCAAGACAGCCTATAGACACAAGAACATTACCAACCAGCGCAGAATACCAAGCAATGTGGAATATCAAGTAGGCCCTATATAGGCTTAACAAAGCAACTCAGAATTAAATGCAGAGAAATATTACTATTAAATAATCAGCACAGCACAGTCGACTACCAGAAACGAAGGATATTAGAAATACGGAACCTCAAATAAGCTGGAATGCCAAGCGAAAAAGGCACCAGCTCAGAATAAACTTTACATATAGCTCCATGCAATCAACAAATAAGGAAGACACGAAGAAAGACAAATACATCGTGAGACGAGCTAGAAACGACATCATAATAATATACAGGAAATGTCAATCTTTTATATTGAAGCTTACGTGTTTATTACTGATTTGTATTGCTAATCTGTATTGCTAAACTGTATTGCTAAACTGTATTGCCAATCTGTGTTGCTACACCCAATTCCTCACAGGACAGTGTTTCATCCAGACATCTCCAGAGGGAAGTACCCGCGGAAATGACATTTCATCAGACAATTTTTTACAAAATTAGAGCAGTTTTTTAGTTGCTCTTGCATTATTGTATTAATGAACTGTTATACTAAGCTTACACCGTGATATTATCTACTATTATAATGTTATCATTTACTATTATAACTCATGATAGGCCTACTATCATATTATAATGAGTTTAATTTACTGTTTATATTGCAACAAATACTTTTTTTATACAAATAATATGACAGAAATTAAATTCCTCCAGAAAAATTGTGAAATAATAATGGCTTTTAGTCGCTGCAGAATGAATGAATGAACGAATGAATTAGTTACATCATTGTATTTTATGAACTGTTATAATAAACAGTGATATTATTTACTATTATATGATTTTAGTGTTATCATTTACTGTTTACGTATAAGACACTATCATATTGCAATGAGTATAATTTACTGTCAACATTTGTACGAATGCTATTTTTTGCAACAGAATGGCTTTTCTCCAGTACTATATTTTCAAGATTCAAACTGTCAAATTTCAAAATGTTTTGTTTTTTGAACACCTATAGTTGGATATCACTTCTGCAGTTATGCATTATAATGGTGCAGCAGCAGCAGCAGCAGACCTGAGTTGATACATAACTTGATACACAAAGAAATTTTTATTGCAATTCTAATTATATTTATTGAAATATTAAATCAGTCTTTTTATCATCACTGAAATAACAGAGTAAGTTTGCTAAGATGACATCTTAAAATAGTGCCATTACAATGTGAACACTTAAAAGAAATTGTTATTGTTGTAAAGTACATGTATATTTGAGGGTTTCTACAATATCTGGCAGTTTTGCCACAATTTGTTTAGAAAAATTTAATAACGATTTTTTTAACTTTCAATGTTCTAATCCGTTCATGTTACTGCTACCAAAGTGTGTGATGAGTAGCAATGCAGAAAATTAAATATTTTTTGTTAAAAAGCTGAAAAATTGTTTTTTTCTATAATTCGTCATGGAGTTGACTTGCATCACGGAGTTGTTATCGCATAGTTGCCGTCCACATTTGAGAGTCTTGAGGCACCAATAGAAATTATATTTAATTATTTTCAGTCATACCCTTCTCAGAATACTAAGAATGGAATCATCATTGCGAGTCATAGTCAAAATATTTGCGATCTCTCAACTTTATGCTCCATAACGTCGTCGTCGTTTCACGGAGTTGACCGTCATGGAGTTGACAAATCATTTAAATTATAGTTTTGAGCAAAAAAACGCCACACGCGAAACAACAAAAGTTTGACGATGATTGCAAAAAAGACACGACACAACAACTTTCACAAAGAACACATTATATTGAAATTATATTTTAAATTTTGTCGAATATTGATGTCATGGAGTTAACCAGCGTCACGGAGTTGACCGTCATGGAGTTGACATTTCACTTCCTTTTCTGTAAAAACCGCCGCACGCGAAACAACTTAAGTTTGATGATGATCGAAATAAAGACATGACTATACTACTTCCAAAAGGGAAGCATTACATTGAAAGTTTTATTTTCATTTTATGAAATATTTACGTCACGGAGTTGACATCAAATAAACATACGCAGCGCAACGATCTTGTTTGCAATTTGCTGCTTATTAAATGAACGGCAAAAGAATCGTTTTCTGTTTATCATCAGCTCTGGTAGGCACAAATGAAGAAATACCAACCGCTAAATACAGCAAGGATCACAAACCTTTACTTGTGGGCCCTAGTTTTGTTATCGTCATGGAGTTGACATCTTGTTCAAGGACAATTGCCATAGTTTCTTTTAAAATTCATTAAAATTTAATTGTGTGCTCAAATACAATTTATTAGGCATATTTTATACAGTACACACTCCGTTGCTAAAAATAAATAGTAAATGATCGGTCTGGCAGTATGCGGAATTGGAGATAAACACGTTTTCCCGACATCGTCAAACCTGATATTACATCTGGGACAACACAGTTTGTGTGGGAAATGTTTCAACTGTGCGGTTATAAAGCCACCTAAATAATTTATTTACCTGCCATTTTTAAATTCTTTTGATTTTATTTAGGTCACCTGAAATAGACCTACGTAACGGATTATCTTAAATAATCATTTAAGCTTTTTAAGAATATTTTAAATACCGCGGACAGCAAAGTGAGCACTTATTATAGAAACACTCATTATTTTATTCACCATTCCTATCATCACTGAAAACGTACAGCAATTTGTTTAGGATAACAGCTTATAAATGCTACCATTGCAATGTGGAAATTAAACAAATGCCTGATATTTGTCTCCACCCAGAAACCTTGAGTGGACTAAATTAAACACAGCCTATAGGATGCTCATTATTAGTGTTACGTTACACAAGGAAGATGAGGAGAAGGAGATCGAGGAGGAGGAAGAGGAGAAGGATGAAGAAGAAGAGGAGCAGAGAGAGGAAGGGCTGAAGCAACAGTAGCGTCGTCGTCGTCTTCGTCGTCATCATCATTCGTGTGGTTGCTTACCTTATCGTTTTTCTGAGAGGAGCCGCCGCAGCTGTCGGTCGATTCCGAGCACCAATCATTTGCGCAAGGGTCTTGCGATGATTTCCAGCAGGAGAGCCGATCGTCGTCCGTATCATCACATAAATCATCGAGACATTGTTCGGTGTAGACTCTGGCAAAGCGTTTGAATGACTGTAGGACTGGTCTGCATTCGACGGACTTCTTTTCCGCCCTTTGGAATCGTGAATCTCTATCGCGAGTCGCTCTCTCAAGCACGGTCGCTCGCTCTTCAGCCTCTCGCTCCTCAGCAGCGTATGCGAGTCGCTCCTCAGCAGCGTATGCGAGTGCTTGCTCCCTGTATTCTTCGGCGGATTCGTTCGACACAGATGAACCTCTACATACATACACAATTACATACATGCACTATTACATACATGCACAATTACATACATACACAATTGCATACATACACAATTGCATACATACACAATTGCATACATACACAATTGCATACATACACAATATATTACATACATATACAATTACATACATACGCAATTGCATACATACACAATTACATACATACACAATTGCATACATATACAATTACATACATACACAATTACATACATACACAATTACACAGCATTCAGTCTAAAGTAAATTCAGTTATCGAGAAAGGACGAGCTAAAAAGCTAAAAACGAAGTCTTTAGTCTGAAAAGTCAGCAACTGAGACAAAATGGTGAGCTACTAAAATTTGGAAATCCTGACTAATGAAACACGAAATAAACGATAACTGTGAAGGATTAAACTGATAATTAATTTTAAGACAGCGAAATTTGACGAAAATTCGAGGTTAAGTCAGGTTTCTATCAGTGGAAAGATTTTCTCACCGCTTATGTGTTTGCTAAGGCCATACTTAGCTAGGGGGCTGCCCGGCGGGAGGGGGTGTTTTGGGTGTTTGAACACCCCCGCAATAGAAAATGGAAAAAATAATAGAATGCATTTACTAGCACATGATGTAAAAACCATGAAATAAAACCATGAAAACAATCCCGAAATGAAAAATGTGAAGAAATAGAATGAAATGGTGACATTTTGTGAAGATTTCGGTCGGATGACTAAAAAAAAGGCCATAACTTTTTCGGACGGGAAACTGAAGAAACACCACCACCACCCCGAAAAGACTGCTGCCGAAACGAGAGATTGTTAAGGGTGTTGTTCAAAATTGTGTAGCTTATAAGTTTTATCAGTTAGCCTACGTATATAGTGCACGGTCAAAGTTGAGGTTCGGCTGAAACACTTGGCGTTAAGAGTTCAGTTGTGGTTAGAGACGTTTTGGTGTGGAGAATAATGTTACTTCATTAACATACTTGACTTGACAGAACACGAGGACGGAACTCACCGACCATTTACCACCCCGGGATGTTGATCACACTCGCATTCGGTGGATTTGAAGCAATGAACCTAATGAAAAATTAATTTGGCCGACTGAAGGTATCTGTATCACTATTCACTCGGGTCGAATTTATAATCAGTCTGACTGAGTCGATGATTATATTAGAAGAGGAGCGGCTGATTATAATTATTAGAAGAGGATCTGCTGTTGGGGGCTGAACCCCGACACATGGTTAGGAAGTGGGAGCAGACGCGGAAGTCGTAGCTACATTAGGATAGGCCAACGTCACTGGTGTGCTGGTGAAGATGAATTATTGAATGAAGATAAAAAGAACGTCTGCACCGGTTGTACCAAGATAATATGTTCTCTGTGAATCAGTTGGTATTTAACAGTTCGTCGATGGGCATCGGATTGACATGGGAGAATGTGCTCCTGTTTGTCAGGTGCTTAGGCGAAGTCTCTTTTAATTAAGATGATGATCAGCAAGTAGAGTAAAGGCTACAGTGGCGTAGCCAGGAATTTTTCATGGGGGGGTTTTATGGCCGGAAACCCTGTTTTTTGCTATTTTTTTCTTACTTAAATGGAAAAATAACCTTTAAAAATCTTTTTTCGGAGCCAATGGGGGGGGTTTTGACCCCCGAAACCCCCCCCCCTTGCCTACGCCACTGAAAGGCTAGCCGAAGGGGTCATCGAACACACCGCGCCCCATGGCAGTAAGTGGGCGGCGTCCGGAAGAAAAACATGTGGTTGCATGAAGACTTGTATTAATTTACTAAGACTGTCTAATTGAGAAGGATTCGCGTCCATTACCTCACTGAGCCGTCGAGTATCTGGCCTTCGATGCCTGCTTCAGTCCGCCTGACCATGCTTGTCGTTGGTACCGTTAGACGATTGGGTGTATGGACCCTGCGCAAGCAGACATAAAAACGTCATTCGTTTCGCGTAGGTATATATATATATGTACAATGCCCCGACCACTTTTCACTGCCTTACTAATGCAGTCTTGTCTGGACTGAATAATTATTTAGGACTCTTTCGTGTTCCTGGGAAACATCAACGCCCTTCGATATGCACTTGGGTAGCACCTGGAGTAGACTAGATAAGTAGAACTAATACAACCGTCACTGGAAGTAAAAAGTAAAAACTCAGTAATTTCGCCGAACGGTGTGGGTTTCCTAGCTCAAGCTGTGTCGCCGACTGGAGCAGCTAAGGAGCAAATGAAAGTCTTCGAGGTATAAGCACCGAGCAGCAGTCTGGTTGGCAAAGAGTTAAGAGAAGTCCATGCTTTCTTGAGTCTCTGTGCTTATAATAAGCAGAAGTTCAAACTGTGGTAAACTCAGTTCAGTCATCGCTCTTTTTCACGTTAACCAAAAAGTGGCGCTGGTTCATGTAGCCTACGATAAAGAAAGCGCTTGACAATCTCAACGAAGCCTTGACGACGGCGATTGCTAGGACTTCGCCGGACGATATACGAGCGTATACTGGATTGAGATGTCATCGATATGCTACAGGAAACAGTGCTGGTTGTATAGAGATACTCAAGCGGTATGGCAAATGCCGCCCTCAGTGTTTTCAAAATAATTGTTCTTTCACTATAAGAGTAAGCCTCCTCTGAGATATACTCAGATATTCGCCGTGGAATGCTCACCCAGCGGAGGGATCCTTGGGAGAGGTTGAGCCTGGATTATAACGGTATCCCATCGACTGTCTCCGAAGGGAAGGCTTTACAATTTCCCATGATAGATCATTTCACAAAATATGGGGAAGCAGCGCCACCTGCTGATTAGGAGACGACATCCGTTTCCTCGAGGTCTAAGTGGAAACAGTCACAGTTTACAGTCTTGGGAGCCTTTACAATTTCTCACAGACCTCGGTACTAACTTCGACGGACACTTACTTAGAGACGTGCAGTTATCACTCTAGATCTAGATGAAGTGACCGCATCATCGAAGATTCCAGTAGACCTACAGTCTTGTTAGCTCAGAATATTTTATCAGCAGCCATCAGTGAAACTGCGGTGAGTTCCTTCCGTATGTTATGGCATCAGTTCAGTTCGCGTTATAAGGTCAGGGTGCAACAATTCGTGTCATAAGGGTAGGGTGCTCTCCTAAATGTTCGCTTTATAGAGGAAAGAACAGAGTCCTCTTGATCTGCACCAATTACCTGCTGGACATGGCAGAGCAGATGAGAACAGCCTTCCATCTGGCACGTATAACTAAAAATGTTTACAGATATTCACTAATGGCAGGATCGCGCATACACGTAGGCCTACACCTCTCCCCGACCAACGACTCCAATCCACAAAATAGACACAGGATCCAAACAGTGTTGAATGGAGATTACAAAAACGACGACTCGAAATGCCACCTGCCACGTGGACGCACAGGTGCCTCAACAACCAACAGTCTCTCATTGTTTTCAGATGAAAAGCGGTCTAAACTCTAAAGATAAGTTGGTTGGTGCAAGAAGGGGTTTCCATCGGTCGTAGGAGCTGCAGGAACACTTGGACGGCATAATTGTGACATGGCGCGCTCAAGAACTGTGAGCAAGCTTGTAGCTTACGCTGCTTTGCGGGTGGATGTTCATCGTTAAAGGCTATAGGCTTACAGCGAACATCTATGGTTGAAGTCAGGAAGGGCATCCAGTCAGTAAAAATTGATCAATTTTATGGATCCGATTATACATGCGAATAGGTCCGAAAAGAATAATAAGGTTGCCACACGTACGTTATATAACAAATAACGTATACAGGGTGGGTCATAAAAAGCCCGCTACGAATTTTTAGTGAAACCACCCACTGTGTTTTGACGATTCAAAAAGTAACGCAATGAAAAAAGTAGCAAAAAACGATTTTATTAAGCTATCTTTCAAACAACTGTTATTAAATGAACTTGATAGTGCTTCCCAACTTGTGCTCATTGTGTCCATCACCAGTGCCCAAACTTGTAATGACTCTATTTGTGAAGTTCTTAATGGCCTTGTTGATGTGTTCCAAAAGTAAATCTTCCCATATCAATTCCAATGCGATAATCAATTCTCTTTTCGCTCCTGGTTCTGGTTGCATATTGTGGTATTTCTCCAGCATATTTCTCCGAAATTGATTATCAATCCATCGTCCGGAGATTTTGGACAATTGACTTTCTCAATAAAACCAGAACCATTGACATCGAACCGATCTCCTTTCAACCACGCAAAACTCTTAACTCTCAGATTAACTCTGAATTTTTGCGCTCTCACTGTTTATCAGAGAAAGTGGTGCTCGAAGTTTTAAATCTCCGGGATCTTGCTCACGAAATGTCTGAATACACATTTTGTATGTCATTGAGACCTTGGCCATTTTCATTTTTCAGATAATTTTGAATTTCATTGCTTTAATTTCAAAATTATTAATCTGACAAATTCCTTATTTACCAACTTGATCGTCATGATGCTAAGTAAGATTCACATTGAGGTGCAGCTACGCTGGCGCTCTGTTTAAAAAAAGCAATAATAATGATTTGATGGCAATAGCTAGGCTATTGATAACAATTATTTGAGATGATACTTAATAAATCGAGTTTTTGTTACTTTTTGTTGCGTTACGTTTCTGAATGGTCAAAAAAGTGGGTTGTCTAACTATAAAGTGATATAACTCTTGTTCTGTTCGAAATAGTTTGATGAAATCTATCTGGCCATCTTGTGTAAATAAGAACTGTCGTTAAGTCTAAAAAATTTCATTTCGAAATTCTTACTTCTGACCAAGATATTGGCAAATAACTTAAGGGTTTTTATGGCCCACCCTGTAGAGGCATACGTAGTTAGGCCTACGTACCGTATGTACGGCCGTACGTTGGATTTTGTTAAGTTAGGCTCTGCTTGGTAGGGTGGGTTAGGTTATGCTAGGTCTAGTCATCTTAGTCTATGTTACATTTTAGAAGAGCACAACAGGTCTCATTTTTGCTAGGTTATAGTAGGTTAGGCAAAGTTAGGTCAAGTCTAGTTAGACTAGATTAAATTAGGTTAGGTTAGGCTGAATTCGGTTGTAGGCCTAAGTTAGGTTAGGCTAATGTCTTAGATAAAGTTCGGTCAAGTAAGGTCATGTTTGGTAATGCGAGGTTGGGTTAAAACCAGTGAAGCTATATATTATAAGTTGGATTAAGTTATGTAATAATTTTATCAGGTAAGTTAAAATTAAGTAAGAGCTACGATTGGTTGAGTTATGCTGGTGTTAAACATAATTAAGCACAGATCTGATAGGGACATAAGGTTGCATTAGTGCGATTGAAATGGTTAACTTTACGGTTGTTCTTCTCCTTCTCCACCTGCGGTGCCAGCCGAGGTGCCAACCGAGGTGCCAGCCGAGGTGCCAACCGAGGTGCCAGCCGAGGTGCCAACCGAGGTGCCAACCGAAGTGCCCGCCGAGGTGCCAGCCGACTCCGACGAATGCACGGATGGCACTCTGTATTCCTAAATTCAAAGTGGACCACGCGTCACTTGTTAGAACAATTCAAGATTCACTTTTCATTAACGATAAGTTAGCATCCTCAACCGATAATTATCTTAAGTAAAATTAGGTTAGGTTAGATCAACCGATAATTATCTTAAGTAAAATTAGGTTAGATTAGATCAACCGATAATCTTAAGTAAAATTAGGTTAGATTAGATCAACCGATAATCTTAAGTAAAATTAGGTTAGATTAGATCAACCGATAATCTTAAGTAAAATTAGGTTAGATTAGATCAACCGATAATCTTAAGTAAAATTAGGTTAGATTAGATCAACCGATAATCTTAAGTAAAATTAGGTTAGATTAGATCAACCGATAATCTTAAGTAAAATTAGGTTAGATTAGATCAACCGATAATCTTAAGTAAAATTAGGTTAGGTTAGATCAACCGATAATCTTAAGTACGTGAGATAATATATTATTAGACGATCAGTGAAAACTATCTGCTGATAGGCAGGTCTGGCGCTGTGCATTACGACACTTGCAAGCGAAAACAACTATAAAGTTATGTGTCGTATAACCTACAAAGCGGCCAGATCATATGTGGCGAATTCAGTACTTGATTATTCTACAGTCAGTATCAGAGTCCTACGGAAAATTAGTAGGTTAATTATCAACTATTGCATGGCTATACTTAGACTAGCAAAATATCTTGCCAATTCTTATTAAAATGCTATTTTAAAGATTAAGGCACCTATGCATTGATATACATATTATACATAAAAATTTACATATACATAATATTATATACATATATGCATACATACATACATACATACATACATACATACATGCATACATGCATACATACATGCGCACATACATACATACATACATACATACATACATACATACATACATACATACATACATACATACATACATACATACATACATACATACATACATACATACATACATACATACATACATACATACATACATACATACATACATACATACATACATACATACATACATACATACATACATACATACATACATACATACATACATACATACATACATACATACATACATACATACATACATACATACATACATACATACATACATACATACATACATACATACATACATACATACATACATACATACATACATACATACTAGGGTGTCCCAACAAATATTTTTCTAGAAACTTGAAATGCAGTCCCCCTAAAAAGTTTCCATATGGTCCCATAATAACACCTGTAAAGTTTTATGACACTAAAAAAATATTTAGGGGTGGCTCAAGCCGCCCAAATTTAACCCATATTGGCATAATTTGCGCCTGATGTGTCCAACTTCTAAATGCCTTTATATCCCAATCGTTGATCCTATTATAACAAATTTACTACCCTTGGAAAGCTCGTGAATGGTAGAATTAACAGGTATTTAACTTTATTGGATACAATGGATATTTTGGGCATAGTCTTATGCTCAAAAAATGCAAAATCGAGAAAAATTTGAGATTTTTGAACTTTGGACACAATATCAGTGCACACACAACTAATCATTGGGAGTAGTCATTACAAACTCTTGATAATGTAACAAGTCGTGGTTTTAGCTCCTCCATACCTTCATCTGCTTCATAGTAAGAAATTCTGAGGGGGCTGTGAGGTTCAACCCCTATTTGTCCTAGGACCACACAGTAAAGTTTTAATTGCACACCCCATGCAGCTACACAACAAATCAACGTCTGGACCGTTATTTTTTTACTATTCTCATACTGATCTGCTGATTCTACATCACTGCACTCAAATTGTTCTTCAGTTCTACGTTCTACATTTACACATGTCAACAAGATTGTCACAATTGTGGTTAGAAAACATGTGCCTGTGTTTTTCGACAACCTGTACGAGAAATTGTCTCCGATCTACGTTCTTCGTTATCGTTGAGCTGAAATTCTGTATCAAAGCTGCGTCATGTTTGTTCAGCACAGTCATTTACACAAACCAACGTTATGAAAAATCACACGTGGTCTTATACGATTGGCTATCTCGCCACTCTTTCACCGAAAGATCGAGAAAACTATATTTGAACGCAGCATGGTTTGGGAAAAACTTTTAGGAAGAGATAACCCCGTTATTCCACATTAATGAGAACTCACTGAAAGAACAGAGAGAATTGCTATCTCTTATATCTTAGGTGCTGGTATACCAAGAATGATGTTGCATCATTTTCAGACTTGTCATCTAGAGCAGCATTGCCAGAATTATAAAGCTATGGATTAATTCAAAGAGAGCAGTGACTCTACATGAGAACACCGCCTGACTGTAGATGTCAATCACAAATCTGAGACTTGTTTGGGTTGGATGCCCTGTAATTCACGGTCGTCAACTGTATATGTGATTCGTTTCCATCATAAAGCAATTAGATCTATATTGCCTTACCCATCCAACTTGCTCTGTGATGGCAACAGGCTTGCGAAATGCTACCGAATTGTTCAATCCAACCATGAATACCAAGAGTTTTGAAAATTCTTGATAGTCATATTTCGAGTATGGCCACGCTAAAGCTGTTCAGTAATGAATTCTTATGATTTGTTAGATGCAGACTGCAGTAGCATTGGTCGAGGGTTTGGTTGATGGTGAACCAGATTGGAGCATTCATCTTTAAATGGCTTGCAGAGCTTAATTACAGACCATTGATGGACAAATTTTTACCAAGGACACAAAGAATGCACCAGGCAACTGGACTTAAAAGATTTCTGTGATGTTAACAAGATGTTACGACTGATGGCTGATGTAGAAGGGTGCAAGGCATTGCAAACTCTATTTAATATGCAGTTATTGAAAGCCGTTGTCTCAAAGCATTTGCCAATAATTAGGCCTAATGCATCACACTTTCACGACTTCAAAAGGTTCAAACTGCAACCGTTGATTCCTGTCCTGGTCCAGAGGTCAACTTTAGCACACCAACATGTTTGTAGGCTACTTCCACCAACTAGAGAAAAATCAGACTGACAATCTGTTAACCTTATTCATTTCTACTCCACTGATGATTGCCATGTGTAGGTAGCGACCTGCAATCCTAGTGCACGACATTTACATCATTCGTTTGCTCGAGAGCTTAACTGTCGTCCTTATGCTTGAAAAACCTCATTCGCAAATACAATAAGGTTGCATATTTGTAGATTTTAGTATTTCAGAGCAATATAAGGTTATTAAGCAATACATAAGCACGCTAGTGGGATCAAAGTGTGGACCTCCGAAAATTTCAAACTCATAGGCCTATATGTCGCACGTATAATTTGTGACAACTTACACATATTATATGTGAGCTTTGAGCGGCCTCTAAATATTTTCAAAATGTCCAGAAATTTGGCAGGTACTATCATAGGACCATAAGGAAACTTTTTGGAGGGACTGCATTTCAAGTTTCAAGAAAAATATTTTTCCTGTGCAATCGTGGGACACCCTAATACATACATACATACATACATACATACATACATAGTTACATACATACATATACAAACATGCAGTATGCATGCATTGTATACTGTGAGGCGCGGTGGTGGAGTGGGTATGTTCTTTGCCTTGTAGCCGGAGGATTGCAGGTTCGATCTCAAGTCGCCGCGTAGGGCCTTGAGCAAGTCTTTCACTCGCAATTGCTCAGCGCTTCGGTGTGAAACTCCGATTCAGTGTCCGCGTTGTAGTCGGGAGCGCTTCTTAGTAGAATCTTGAAGGGGCGCTCTGACAAGTGCACATACATACTTCACAGACATATAAACCTACTGAGCTCATTGTAATGGGTTATTTCAAACCACTCAGCCTAGCCCCAAACGAATCATTTTAAAGGTTTGAAGACAAGTTGTGTATTTAGGACGACCGCCGATCGGCTGACAGACCGCCCCTCCCTCCCTCCTTCCCGTGGGGTGGGGTGGGGTGGGGGTCGGGGGAAGGGTCCAGTGTCCGATTTTTTCTGCACTTCTCTGAGTGTGTTCACAGTAAATTCCAATAGACAGTTTCAGTCATAACGATCCTACCTACGCCGGTCATCTATAGGATCGTTCTTTTGATAGAGACTGTAGTAAGCCTATGCCTTCATGGCCTCACTTTGCCCCAGCTCTTGACTTCACCCTTAGCATTCAACCCTTGAAAAGTAATTACTTTAAGCCACAGATTAACTGAGAATAATTCCTGTACCTCTGACTGACGGGCAGCAGATACCCTGCTGTGCAAGGGTTTCGACGACCTTCTTTGCTCCATACTCGCGTGCAGAGGCGGCTGCTGGCTGAACGATGGCTGGCCGACGACAGATATAACATGATGACCGGAAGCAGACAGCCTCATCTGACCAGAGACAGCGGCAGACGTCACCCGTCCTAACAAAGCTGATTGTCGTTCCTGGGCAGCAATACTCGATAATCTCGTTTGCATGGAAAGTGCAGCAGCGTCCACTTGTTGTTGAGCGATGTTTTCGTCCATCTCAAATGACACAGAACTGCATTTGACGAAGAAAACATAATTAAATAAGCTTACAACATATTTATTTTGTAATTTCTGAATGCAAACTACTTATGTAGCGCCTCGATCTTTAAGAAACCCATCAGACGTCAGGCGTCTACTATTATATTTAGAGCACGTATTAATGAAACAAATTCTCACTCGAAGAACACCGTTGCAACATGTAGTGACTATTAATCATGGCACTGAAATAAAAGTTGAGTGTTAAGTTTAGATTTAAAATATTAATTGAGGATACTTCTACTCAGCTGTAATACTGCCGTATTACACAATATCTTCGATTTCTCTTATTCCGCCTTAACACGATAGGCCGCGACTTAACTCCAACGCTTTGAGATTTCCCATAGCATCAGAGATTATCTCATCTGGCTTCTGTGGCTCCGATCTTGCCTAGTTGGTCGTACTCGGTTATCAGTAGAGACTCTATAACTTAAAGATCCTGGTAAAAAAAATGGTGTCTCTCAGGACTCGAGGTCTTCTCTTTTATCTCTTGTATATAACCGACATTCCTGTCATATTATTTTATTCTTCTTCTTTTCCTTCTGGCTAGGATTGATCCCTCGCTGTGGAGGGGTCATTATTTTATTATCTAAACCCTATTAAAAATGGTAACTATAGCTGATGATATACAGACGCTTGTCCATGGCCCAACCTCTGACCAACTTGCTCTAACAGGCTGCATTGCTGTTCTCACGAACCTCTGAAATGTCTTCCAATAGTCTATCATCAAATACAAATGAGAAGAAGCTAGTCAGATTCAGTATTCGATAACTGCTTCTCAACATTGATTTTCCCTTTCTTTACGATGAGATTCATGTGCTTTATACTTTTCAGCCCAGTGTACGAGACCTTGGCGTAGTAGTCCGGGACTGCACGATTTCGGAACACGAGAGCCTACTTCCAGTCCAATTAGATCTTCCTATACTTCCACCTGAGTCAGCTTAAAGCAAACCGAAGCTTCTTATTCTCTTCTTTTCCTTATTTCTCTTATTCTCTTCTGTCTAAACATATGCTTAATTAAGCTTTCATCTGCACCTGAATCGATCGTATTTTAATTCTCTCTATTTGTTCGTCTTCTAAAGTTGTCTATCCCTTTTTCGATCTGATACAAGTTCTGTAACCAAACTAATAACTCACACAACTGTTTCCATCTTTAACCACCACCTTCATTGGCTCCCACTTATTGCTCGCGTTCAACTCAAGATCTTCACATTAATCGACTGGTCGTGTATATACATGTATACTGGACGAGATCCACAGTATCCACTTCACTTCATCCGCCTGCCCCCGATGTCGTGTGACAGAGTCTACTCCCTAAAAGTCTCCCCTCTTCCCCTCCGGAGACACTATTTCGAAGTAGATTCATCCCCCGGAGGAACCCGTTTAAGAATAAATTCGCCCCCGCCCGCAGACCATATTCTGAAATAAAGTTTCCGGAGGAGAGATATTTTCATCCCCCGCTGAAACAAAGTCTTTCGGGCAGACTTTATTTCAGCACGCGATATTCATTCATTCGGAC
The DNA here is from genome assembly GCA_949752735.1 of Lumbricus terrestris. Lineage (NCBI taxonomy): Eukaryota > Metazoa > Annelida > Clitellata > Crassiclitellata > Lumbricidae > Lumbricus > Lumbricus terrestris. Next base: position 21,527,547 of record OX457040.1, read on the forward strand.
ATTTATATAGCGCTCCTTCAAGAAAAAACTACTCAGAGGCGCTCCCGACTCCAGCGCGCCCAAAAAGAACAGTTTTAAGTTTAGTAAGGAAGGATCCTGGTAGAGTCCCAGGGTGTAGGCGTAGCTCAAAAGGAAGGCCATTCCAGACAACTGGTCCAACCACAGAAAAGGCTCGATTCTTCATGGTAGAAGTACGAGCAAAAGGAACTAAGAGGACTCTCTTATCAGCAGAGCGTAGCTGACGACGTCCTTGAATACCCAATGTAAAGCTACAGTCACATCATAATTATTATTTATCTATACTAAAATAGACTTGAAAGTTTGTCCTTCTGTTTGTATGTCACTGCGCTTTACGTGTGCAAGTTATGCAGTAATCTTAATTATTATCAAACTTAGCTACTAACTGAACAGACAGCCTGCAATACGCGGCGCTAATTGCAGCCTATAGGAAGCATGTCCGCTCAACGGGGGGCGAATTCGGATTCCCTACCCGGCTGCGGATACCAAGGCTGAGGAATAGAACGATTACATTGTGGAAGAAGCGAAGACCATAGGGGGGAGAAGGTAGTTGATGTTAGCAGTTATTGGTGAAGCTGTAGGCTATTAGCTTCACCAACAACTGCTAAAGAACCAACGGAAAAATCTTAAGAATCTAATGACGACACTAACCCTAATACTAAGCCTAACCGACCCTGACGACCCAAAAATCTGAAGAATCTAATGACGACACTAACCCTAACACTAACCCTAACCGACCGTCACGACGCGAAACCTTACCCTATACGCGAACGACATCATGCTTAAATTTACCTATAAAGAGCCGTAAAGTGACACATAATTACCTGTCTAAATGTTCCTCCATACGTAGGGTAATTATTTGTAAGAAATTTGAAACGTTTCACATTGCAATTCGTGTAAAATCGTGAGAGCCTGCCGACGCGCACGTGTTGTTGACAGTTTAGAAAGGGATGGTCAGAAATTCTACTCCACAACCTTCTCCCCCTATATGGTCTTCGCTTCTTCCACAATGTAATCATTCTATTCCTCAGCCTTGGTATCCGCAGCCGGGTAGGGAATCCGAATTCGCCAACGGGGGGAGAGGGGCTCGAACTCGTTACCTCTCGCTCTCTACGCCAGCGTGTTATCCTTTTGCGCTATCGGTTTGGTGTTTGAATGCCAAGTGCTAGCACATAGGTCTATAATACGTCTTCTGTTTAGTCAAGAATTCTTTCCATTAAAGATGCAGTAAAACACAATGCATACAGGCATACTATAAGTTGTGTAAGCCATAAGCCATGGCCATAGGTTTAATGACGATAAAAGGTCACTGTCTGTGCAGCTATAGGGCATTTAATTTATGCACATGCAGTGACCTTTGATCGTCATTAAGCCTATAGCCATGGCATGATGGCATGATGGCATGATGGCATGATGGCCTACACAACTTATAGTATGCCTCCAATATGCATAATAATATTCATACATAATAGGTCTACTGTACATAATAATATGTCAGACTGCATGCAATAGTTATTCGCTTTGTATTCTGTCTGCGTGCTAACAGTGGCCATCTCCTAAAACCGAAAAGGACATAATTATATTATTTAGATCGTCTAAGCAGTCAAGCACGGGGACATAATCTATCTAAAACTTTACAAGTGTAATTCTTTCCTATAACATTTTATTTGCATCGATGTCTTTCGACCGAGACAATTGCGCACACATACACATACACATACATACACACACATACAAACCCATACACATACACACACATATACAGTTATACACACATACACATACACACATACACATACACATGCACATACACACATACACATACATACACACACATACAAACCCATACACATACACACACATATACAGTTATACACACATACACACATACACATATACACGTACATGCACATACACACATACACATACATACACACACATACACGCACATACACATGCACATACACACACATACACACACATACACATACATACACACATACATGTGCACATACACATACTGACCTTGGGCCATCTTTTGATTTTCCTCTGATTCGTGAATCTCTTGACGGTCGAACCTCACCAGACAGAGCGCCCTGAGAAAAATCATTTACACTCTTTCCTTTTTCAATAGCGATGGCGGCAACGACGACGACAAAATTGAGCTATAATACACGATGATGATGACGACGATTAATATATAAATTCGATATGGGAATTCTTATCTGTGTATTCATTATATGTAGGCCCTATGCGTGGAATTACATACAATAGGACTAATATACATGTACTAGGAAACTGCGGACACATACGTATTATTACACGCTCTAAATAATCTTTCAGATCATGTTTAGTGTATAGCCTACAATTGTAAAACTAACATTTCTGCATCAATTATGCTGTTATCAAACACGGTAACGAGGCTTAGTGGCAATGTTGTTATAAAACACGGAAACGAGGCTTAGTGGCAATGTTGTTATAAAACACGGAAACGAGGCTTAGTGGCAATGTTGTTATAAAACACGGTAACGAGGCTTAGTGGCAATGTTGTTATAAAACACGGAAACGAGGCTTAGTGGCAATGTTGTTATAAAACACGGTAACGAGGCTTAGTGGCAATGTTGTTATAAAACACGGAAACGAGGCTTAGTGGCAATGCTAAGGGTAATTTGCTCAGGTGCAAAAAACTCGTTTAAAATCCGCAAACCCATAAACGAATGATATTCAATTCCATATGAAGCATGCCAGCATGATTACTGATTAATGATTATATTGATTATATTGATTATGAATATTATGTCCACATTGTCCAGGTGCACCCAGCAAGTTTGAAGCGATCACATTTGTACACAGCATTCATCGTCCTTTTGCCCGTACAGTCACCAAGCAGAATCGTAGAATGCTATCTTCTCGATGGATGGCCCCTCGCTTTGGAACGGGCTCTCTTTGTCGCTGCGTTTCTTCCATAGGGTCCACTCTTACTCTTCTATGTACTGTACACCTCAAATGTGTCCCTTATACCTGTAGTAGGGTCGGAAGCGTTTCTGAGTAGTCGAATTGCGCTATATAAATCCTCATATTGAATGAATAAAGTGGAAGAGTAATTGATAACTACGGCGAGCGACACAGTAGGCCTGTGACAAAGGATGAGGAGGAAATGATCGAATTACGCGAATTAACACCATCACATCAGACAGAAACTGAGTCTGTGTCGGTCAACGAGAAAGGAAAGTAGCCTATACGCAGTGCCCTTCTACATGTATAGGCCTATAGCTTACTTTGTACTGGCTAATGTAGGCTAATCAACCCTTAGCATGTAACTGCTTAGCTGGAACCGGCAGGGACATCTTTACAAGAGTGATTGAACGAGATTTAAAATATCTGACTTTACAGTCACATAGATCCAACATCGTCGACATGTGCTGCACATTCATATCTCAATTTAGTTATTCTAACCCTCGTGCTGAAAAAGCCTCTTATAAGAAACTAAACTAAGGATCGATCTCCAATTATAGTAGGCTAAATATGAAAACAAACGATAGAACTTCTATGCGGGAGAGGAATCGTATTAGGCACCACAAATTGCATGATTGTGGACCACAATCATGCAGAAAACTGTTGTGAACAATGGTTAACATTTATGAAATTATGAAGTTTCAACATTATACTTTTTGAATAGCACAATGCACCTGTCTAAAGAAGACAGAATATACCGCTGTACTTAATGACTTCTATAGCGCTGTTTGATAATAATCATGCAAAGACATTCATCCGTAGTCCGTTGCACATTATTATATGGCAGTCGTAGGTTTATGTTACTTAATAAACAACAGAAGACAACAGAAGACTTCTACTCACTTGCGACGGATAATACTGCGTGCTAACAGTGGCCATCTCCTAAAACCGAAATGAACATGTTATTTAGATCGTCTAAGGCTTCTAAGCAGTCAAGCACGGGGACATAATATATCTAATCTTTTTTTGCAAGTCATTATAATATCTTATATGTGACAGGGCCTGTGTAAAGAGTATCTAAAACAGATGATTCCAAACTCTTGGACCACCCAGTGACTAACATTTAAAGTTATAATTTCAAAATGTAGGCAAAGTAACATTTTGGCGGTAGCACGGCACTTAGCACCGCGACACTTAATACCGCGACACTTAATACCGCGACACTTAATGCCGAGACTGTTAATTCCACCGACAATTAAATACCATCGACAATTAGGCCTAACCCCGCGACATTCGATACCGCGACACTTAGTACCTGTTGGTCTACACAGCAGTACGAATATTAGTACATCCTGTAATTTTGTACACATAATAATATTAGGTACCGGTAGGTTACCCCTATGTTCAGGTATTCCGTTGTACATAAATGGGATAAACGAAGAGAGACGTACACACAACTCCGCCACTGGTCGCACTCTGCCAGTGCCACCCCCACACATTGATAAAGGAGGAGGGCGTCGCTAATGGTCCTTGTTACCACACAGTGACGTTAAGCTGCAACTACTACTAAAGACGTACATGTACGATCATCATAAAGGGTTTTAAACCGGCTATGCAAAGAAGCTTAATCAGACAAAGTTTCAGTGACATTCATTGAGACGAATTTTGGTTGCAGTAGCAAAGGTCGACAAACTGTGTCACATCGTAATTATAAAAACAGTAAAGATCGGGACAGTGACAACGGAATCATGGCTTGACGATGTAACAAAAATCTGTTCAGTTAAACTGCAAGCTCGTCTGCAGACAACACGAGGTCCACACATAATCACATGATCACATAATCACATGATCACATAATCACATGATCACATAATCACATGATCACATAATCACATGATCACATAATCACATGATCACATAATCACATGATCACATAATCACATGATCACATAATCACATGATCACATAATCACATGATCACATAATCACATGATCACATAATCACATGATCACATAATCACATGATCACATAATCACATGATCACATAATCACATGATCACATAATCACATGGGCTAATCAACATAATTTCCACCATTGAATTGGTTCAACGGCGCTAGCTCGAAAGTCGGTTTCTTCGTGTAATGTCACATCTAGATCTGCTTCCCTCGTAATGTGCATATGTCATGTCATGTCATGTCATTCCGCCATCGTCGCTCTGCGACGGTTGGCTGCACGAATGGATGAGCATTTTCCACAGTTGTCTATCTCCTGCCATGTTCATTAGTCTCCTCCCCGAAAGTCCAGTCCATTTCAAGATGTTGTCTATCCATGCCATTCTTGGTCTTCCTCTTTCCCTTTCTCCCTCCATCACTCCAGTCATCAGGCTGTTTTCTATGCTGTCCTTTTGCTGTCTCATGACGTGTCCGAAGTTACACATAGGCGTAACTTTCTATTGTGACGGTGGTGTCCAGTCACCACCACTTTTAAAAGTGGTGGCGAAATTCACCACCACTTTGTGGTCTTGCAGATAATATTCTTATAGCATGAAAGCCTTTGGCTGTCTTCCTCTTAGGCTATTCATTCTCAAAATCAAGAGGCAGAGGAGGAAATAGATAGAGAAATTGGTGTGATGGAGAATAGAAAGAAACATCGCATCAAAGTGAATAGACCTACTTGATAGGCCGGTATAACAATATACTGTGCACAATTTGACTGAATATTCCAGTTTATCATTGAACTTATCTTCGATTCCTTTGGATATTGGCAATTGGCAATTGTCACATCTTTAGCACTACTGGTATTAGCCTATTAGTAGACCTATTGTTGCTTCTTGTAGTCTAAACCTTTACGCAGCAGTGCTTACTTAGTTACTTAGTCCTTCCCGCGCAGGTTTTGAACATCGGACAACGCACTTCCTCCACTCCTCCCTATTCATCACGAGTTCTTCAGCCTCCTCCCATGACATCTCCAGACATCTTAAATCACCTTTGATGGTGTTCTGACAGTTCTTTTGTGGTCTTTCTCTCACCCTTCTTCTTCCAGCAATCCATAACATCACCAGTTTGGCTCTTCGGCCCTCGTCCATGTGAACAATATACCCCATAAACTTCAATCTTCTTTTTCTAATGATATTTTCCATATCCTCTTGTCCCGTCGTCTCTCTTATGATTTTGTTTTGTAATAGCTTGTGCAGCCATGATACACATAGAATCCTTCTCAGCCATGGCACCTATGGTGTGCTGCCTCCAGTATTTTCCTGTTTGCTACCGTCATTTACCCGGGTAGGTTGCAAGCCCACCGCGGAACCCTTCTCCTTTATCTTGGTTTCAGACAGGCTCAGGCTATCTTTATATCCCGACCGAAGGGGAAAAATTGTCGTCACTAACGGTACCTACTAAGGTCCTACTGTTGTAACCGACTTCAGTATGCCATATACATAGGTCCTGTAGACGACTTCTTAACCGAAGCATAATCGCCTCCACCTCGAGGTGTGTAAGTTTGTCTGTCTCACACTAACTTCCACACAGATTTAGACTCTACGGCCCTGACCAATCTTTAAGTTTGGTTTTATAAGTGGACAACGTGCAATTCATTTTGCTGTAGTCTGGATTTGACATTAGGAAACCGAGTTTCTGTAACAGTTCATAATTATTATCAAATTCATAACAGAAACGTTTTAACATGACTGTAGCTGTTGTTCAAGTGCGACTTTGTGAGTGACCGAAAGTGTCGGACAAGGTATACTAAATTCAATTTGGGGAAGGGAAGCTCATCATAGCGGAAGGCAAAGGTAGAGAGAGGGGAAGGAAAATTTAGTGAGCAGACAAATGCCATATGGTCACCACCACTTTCTGGGGGAAAGTTACGCCCTTGCCTATAGGCTATAGCCTACGAGATTTATGTAGGCCTATGCAATTACGATCATGATCCTATTCAGTTGTCATTTTTAAACTGCGTAAATTTAATGTAATGTATTAAATTGAAGACAAATTAATTGATTAGTCTTCACAATGAAACACAGATTAGTCAATTGCTATTTTCTTACTACAATAAAACATCAATTATTCTAGAGTACCAACATGCTGAAAGTGATGCGCTAGCAATATATTATTTCAACTACAGTACGATAATTATCAACCTGCTGCAACGAAGATAGGAAGTTCAGACATCTATGTATTCGAATTTCCATCAGCATGTAAGCTATGCTACCTTAAATGAACAATGGCCGTTTAATTTTCCACTCTAAAGTTACACACGCGACCTATCGTTCAAGATGTTCGTCATCATGAAATAGAACTAAACTGAAATGAATCCAAAAGGCCTATATTAGGCTATGCCCCAGGTTGCCTAAGTTTGGATTTACCGATTAAAATTCTTAGCGAATAATCGATTAACGAATAGTTAAAATCCACAGCCCAGATTATTTAAAATATATTTTACTTATATTTAAAAATATGTTCTGTAAGTAGGATAATTATGCAAGCTTTCAGCTCATTGTATAAAAGTTTGTAAGTAGGCCTTGTAAGTTCTATGCAAGTAGCCTAGGCCTATTAATAACCAATGTAGCAAAAATTATCTCGATTGATAGCGTATGAGATCTTCATTTAAAAGTAACTGATTACTAAAAGTAGCCTATAGCAATTAATCCACGCACTTTATCCATGCATTTTATCTGCTTAATAGGGCCTAAACTTGACGGATGAGTAGCCTATAATTATAGTGGCGCCTCTGCCGTGGCGTGTTAACGCGTGTTATACCCCGGTCAGTCAAGCTTTGTCTATTAATCGTCGTTTTCTACGATTCGGCTTTTATTTTCGACTTACCAGTTCGTCTAATAATTCTATTACTTTTCATGAGTTTACGTCAGTTTCTTTCTTGGACTAATTTAGCCTCCTGAATCCTCAGGATTATTTTTGAAGTGTTTTTCACTGTTTTGATGCGATCGCTCATGTCCATAGAATGGCATAGATAATTATAATATATTATATCTATTATAATAGATAAAATAACCATTATATCTATGGTCATGTCACATACACCCAAAATGGCGTCCATGATGCCGTTCGTGTTGTGTTGTGTCTACAAGACTCTACACGTGTACGACGTTGACCCAATTCGGTAATTCAACACTTTTGGCAGTTCAATAGATATTTTACAAATTTTTCAGCCAACATTGTTTGCTAGTTGATTCACTCGAATCTTTCCAGGATAAGTTTTGGAGTATTTTGTTGCGTTTGTTGCGTACTATTGTGACATGTCTGCGCCTCATTCGAACGTGTTTGTTTACACTGCCGACGTCATTCGGTCATTCAAAACGTCTCTTGGACCACCTCTTCGGTCGGTTCGCAAGACTTTGTTCCGTTTTGGCTATGACGCTCTGCTCATCTTCGATCATTGCCGTCTCTGCCTTCGACTACTCCTCTCTATCTCCCGGTCTCGTCTTCTTTGGCCATTCGTCTTGCCACCCTCAATGTTTGTTCGCTAAAGAACAAGTGCGTTCAGGTTGCTGACCTCATTATAGCGAATGACTTGGATTTCTTGGTCGATGTCGAATCCTGGCATCTCTCTCTTATACTTATATATAGGGATATAATGTTTATTACATCTATGCCATTATTCTATGGACTTGACCGATCGAATCAATGTGCCGTTTGGTGTGTTGCTCCACCTGGTTTTCTGTGAGTCCTGTCCCTCGATCGTCCGAGGGTGGATGACTCCGGTAAGCTTGTGCAAGTGTGTGAATTGATCATCTACCACTGGGATAAACTGAGGGCTAGGAGGATGGAATTGGCCTGGACTACGACGATCTTTGAAGTTCTCGTCAATCTCGTGGTTTCATTGTTCTCTAAGCGTGGTCCAACTAGGCCTATACGCTTCTGGCCATTTACCGTCCTGTCTCCTCCCTCATCAGCGTTCTTCAACAAGCTTTCGGTTTTACTAGAATTATTCGCACTACACGAAACATAACTGGTCGTCTCTAGTGACCTCAACTTACGCTCAGAGGATCCACCGCGATATGAGTCGATATAATTTACTGTTGTCTTGGAACAATTCGGCCTCATGCAGCATGTCACGGAGTCCACCCACCTGCTGGGCGGCTGACTTGACATCATCGTTAACAGGTATGATTGTGGGGTGCTTCACGTGACTGTCTTCCCCTGCTCTTTCCGACCATGGTCTTGTCGTAGCTGCAATTTCGTTCATCTATGGCCTCTTCTAAACTTTCGACAATTCCGGCACTGGAAAAGTCTCGACCACTCTACATTTTATTCTACGCTTCTGGCACATTCTCTCTTCGCATATCTCGAATCGGCTTCTCCACTTTCCACATCCGATCTGTTCAGTCACTACGAGATCGCAATGTCCGATCTTATTGGCACATTCCTTCCTCTGCGCACCGTACGAACTCGCTACTGTCCGTCATCTCCATGGTTCAACGCAGAATGTCTGTTGCTTCAACGTCAGACGAGACGCTTAGACAGCGTCTTCAGAAGAACGCGATTATCGGCTGATGGAGTCTCGTGGGTCCACTTGGTTCGGAAAATGCATCCGCCCTACCGTGAAAGAGAGCTGGAATACTGGGAAGCAATCATCGCTCGCAAGTCAAAGGCTCCAAAATCATTTCCACACCTTGACCGCACTTTCGCAACTAATCACCCGAAATTTTGCACCTAGACAGGGCGAACAGAACCACCATCCCCGCTCCACCTTGCCCAATAATCCTCACTCTAGGGCCGGGTGGGGCTAAAATCAAAATTTTCCGGCAACGTCGCTTGCGACCACAGTTTATCACCTATTCATCTCAAACCTTCCAGCTAGACATAGGCAACAACCGGAATTAGCTGGCCAACGCCAGGCACCCCAGCTAGTACTATACTTACATTATGAAGGCAGATGATTGTAAACAGCAGAATGATGAAAATTAATGATGGGCTGATAGAACTGATTGAAAATAACAGAAATGCAAGGACTTCAGTAGACTGCAAGATGTGCAGACTTCTGTACTTGACATCTGCACGAATCACGATAGCACATACATTGTATCTTAGCGGACGATAACAACTTTCCAGGAGAAAAATGGGATTAATAAATAAATTGTCTGCTAATAATGAATTCCCAATCACTTGCACCAGTTTTACCAGATAATATTTTCTGAACCACTTAAAACTTATCTTTTATTAGGTCACATTGGCTGACTTGACTAAATAGCGTGTTGTGGTTCAATCCACTTATGCGACTGAGAGAATGAGTTATGGTAAGAGAGTGAGATAGTGACGCGGTACATCGCAATCAAAACAAAAGATATTGTTATAGGTTGATATAAGAGTCTCACCTGAGGATGGACAGACGCTGAGGTTCTAGGCGGTTGGCTGAAACAAGAAACTCTAGTGGGATCGGCGCACGCAGAGGCTCGTGTCTGGAGGGACCCTGGAGCTCTAGCCTGGCTAAGAGCAGACACCCTAGCCCGGTCTAGAGCGGAACTTCTTGACATGTCATACTCAGTTGCAATAGATGGCCCTCGGGTGACCCCCTGTCCATCGGCGTATGATGAAGGTCTAAACATACCAGAGTCCAATTCTTCCTCAGCAGGGAATTCACTTGCAATGTTCTCGGACGGTCTGATTTGACCAGCCACAGATAATCCTCGAGATATCCTCTGTCCATCCACATACGCTGAAGGCCTATACAGAACAGATGACCTTAATTCTTCCTCAGCAGGCAATTCGCTTGCAATGTTCTCGGATGGTCTGATTTCACCTGCCGAGTCAGATAGGTTGGCTGATTCTACAGAAGGTGGAGGTCTGGACATGCTGGACATCCTTATGGCGTCAACAGCAGTAGATCTTGGCGGACTATAACTAGACATCCGAGGTTGACCGGATGCAGACACCCGTGATCCGACCATTTGTGAAGGTCTGGCTTGACCGGACATAATCATTTCCTCAACCCGTGACCCAGCCATTTGTGAAGGTCTGGCTTGACCGGACATAATCATTTCCTCAACCCGTGACCCAGCCATTTGTGAAGGTCTGGCTTGACCGGACATAATCATTTCCTCTACATGCGTAGCTCTTGACGGACTAGAAGTCCTAGGTTGACCTGATGCGGACACTCGTGATCCGATCCTTTGTGAAGGTCTGACTTGGCCTTGACCGGACATCACCATTTCCTCTATATGCGTGGCTCTTGACGGACTAGAAGTCCTAGGTTGACCTGATGCGGACACTCGTGATCCGACCATTTGTGAAGGTCTGACTTGACCGGACATCACCATTTCCTCTACCCGTGATCCGACCATTTGTGAAGGTATGGCTTGACCGGACATAATCATTTCCTCTATATGCGTGGCTCTTGACGGACTAGAAGTCCTAGGTTGACCTGATGCGGACACTCGTGATCCGACCATTTGTGAAGGTCTGGCTTGACCGGACAAAATCATTTCCTCCACCCGTGACCCAGCCATTTGTGAAGGTCTGGCTTGACCGGACATAATTATTTCCTCAACCCGTGACCCAGCCATTTGTGAAGGTCTGGCTTGACCGGACATAATCATTTCCTCTACATGCGTACCTCTTGACGGACTAGAAGTCCTAGGTTGACCTGATGCGGACACTCGTGATCCGACCATTTGTGAAGGTCTGACTTGGCCTTGACCGGACATCACCATTTCCTCTATATGCGTGGCTCTTGACGGACTAGAAGTCCTAGGTTGACCTGATGCGGACACTCGTGATCCGACCATTTGTGAAGGTCTGACTTGACCGGACATCACCATTTCCTCAACCCGTGATCCGACCATTTGTGAAGGTATGGCTTGACCGGACATAATCATTTCCTCTATATGCGTGGCTCTTGACGGACTAGAAGTCCTAGGTTGACCTGATGCGGACACTCGTGATCCGACCATTTGTGAAGGTCTGACTTGACCGGACAAAATCATTTCCTCCACCCGTGACCCAGCCATTTGTGAAGGTCTGGCTTGACCGGACATAATTATTTCCTCAACCCCTGACCCAGCCATTTGTGAAGGTCTGACTTGACCGGACATAATCATTTCCTCTACATGCGTGGCTCTTGACGGACTAGAAGTCCTAGGTTGACCTGATGCGGACACTCGTGATCCGATCCTTTGTGAAGGTCTGACTTGGCCTTGACCGGACATCACCATTTCCTCTATATGCGTGGCTCTTGACGGACTAGAAGTCCTAGGTTGACCTGATGCGGACACTCGTGATCCGACCATTTGTGAAGGTCTGACTTGACCGGACATCACCATTTCCTCTACCCGTGATCCGACCATTTGTGAAGGTATGGCTTGACCGGACATAATCATTTCCTCTATATGCGTGGCTCTTGACGGACTAGAAGTCCTAGGTTGACCTGATGCGGACACTCGTGATCCGACCATTTGTGAAGGTCTGGCTTGACCGGACAAAATCATTTCCTCCACCCGTGACCCAGCCATTTGTGAAGGTCTGGCTTGACCGGACATAATCATTTCCTCAACCCGTGACCCAGCCATTTGTGAAGGTCTGGCTTGACCGGACATAATCATTTCCTCCACCTGTGACCCAGCCATTTGTGAAGGTCTGGCTTGACCGGACATAATCATTTCCTCTACATGCGTAGCTCTTGACGGACTGGAAGTTCTAGGTTGACCGGATGCGGACACCCGCGATCCGACCATTTGTGAAGGTCTGACTTGACCGGACATCACCATTTCCTCTACCCGTGATCCGACCATTTGTGAAGGTCTGCCTTGACCGGACATAATCATTTCCTCAACCTGTGACCCTGCCATTTGTGATGGTCTGGCTTGACCGGACATAATCATTTCCTCTACATGCGTGGCTCTTGACGGACTAGAAGCCCTATGTTGATCTGTTCCGGACACACGTGACCCGGCCATCAATGAAGGTCTTGCATGGCTGGACTCCCTCATTTCCTCTACATGCGTGGCTCTTGACGGACTAGAAGCCCTAGGTTGATCTGTTCCCGACACACGTGACCCGGCCATCAATGAAGGTCTTGCATGGCTGGACTCCCTCATTTCCTCTACATGCGTGGCTCTTGACGGACTAGAAGCCCTAGGTTGATCTGTTCCGGACACACGTGACCCGGCCATCAATGAAGGTCTTGCATGGCTGGACTCCCTCATTTCCTCTACATGCGTGGCTCTTGACGGACTAGAAGCCCTTGGTTGATCTGTTCCCGACACACGTGACCCGGCCATTAATGAAGGTCTTGCATGGCTGGATTCTCTCATTTCCTCTACATGTGAGGCTCTTGAGGGACTAGAGGTACGAGACTGACCGGAGGCGGACACTCGTGACCCGGCGATTTGTGAAGGTCTGGCTTGGCTCGAGGCTCGAATTTCATCTGCAGCAGTAGATCTTGACGGACTGTGTCCAGACATCTGTGGATGACCAGACGCGGTCATCCTTGCTGAAGCTTTAACATGGGTGGATTCCCTCATTACTTCATCTGCGGCACTACCTCTTGAAGGACTACGATCAGACGTTCGATGTTGAACGGAACCGGTCGTCCGTGGCTCTCCTTGTGTTGAGAACCTTGTATGGCCAGAAGTGGACGGTTTTGTGTGTTCGGATGTGGTGGCCCGTGAGTTCCTGTTTTGACCGGTATTAGATGACTTTGTGTCGTCGTCGTGGTCAGTTGAAATGGTGGTTCTGTCATCTTCGTCCTCCGTGGCCTCGTGTCCCAAATCGAACGCAACTGACCTGCAACGACAACATTGTACACATCTTCATTCGTCAATCTATTCGATCAGCTCAATTCAAGTTCGCGCTCGCTTCACTGTCACCTGTCTTTTTCTAGGTAGCACGACAAAAGAGCGTGCCGATAAAAAAGCGAGAGTGAAATAAATTGGGAGCTAGAAGTTTAAAAACCGCCCCTCTTAGCTCGGTTACCAACTTTCTTCGGACGGTAACGGTGGCTGATGTAAAATCCTATGCACGCGCCTTGTCGTGGCGGAGGGGAACAAATCCAGACGGAGCCGAACCAAAATAACACCATGAATACAACAGAAATGCGACGAGAGATCCCTGATATTATTTGCTGAAGGAAAGGCAGGTCTCTCAGAGAGTCAAGTTTGAGTGGCTCCCAGAGGTCCGGGAACGGATGCCAGGTTCGAGGCCGACTTTCTAGTGTCCGGAGCGGAGCCGAGCTCGATTAATAGCCGATTGGTTGTGGTCGTTGGGTTTAGTCTCGAAATAGAATCTAAGGGCAACTGAAGAGACAAGACCACGAGGGCCGTGTTGGGAAACTACCTTAAATTCCAATCCGAGTCCAATGACTCTTCGAGCGAGTCCTCCACGGACGAATGTCCTCGCCTGGACCAGGCCCGGGATGTCATCACCGTAGTTGGAGAAGTCCTCCTGGACCTCTGACGTGCATGGCAGGAGTCCATTCATAGACAAGCTCCTTAAAGCTGTTGACCGAATAAAAGAGGAGACACAAGGCTAGGAGTATGCCTCTAGAGACCAGAGCGCAGAGCAATTAACCACTTTCCTCAAAGCGCACCAAGGATGACTGTTAAGAGTAAACCTCGGCAAGGACCCAAAGACAAAAGGCCACAGGGCCCGGGCAGGCCGAAAGGCAAGCCGGAGTCCATGAGAAGCTGAACCCTAGCGTAGGCCATAATGCCGGACCTGAATTATGGCCTTGCGCTAAGATTCTGAAAACCTTCAACCGGGACATGACTGTCTTCCCCCTGCTCTAAGGGTGCGCCGACGAGATGGTTCTTGAGGAGACATAAGAGCAGGGGGAAGTGACCTTCATCTTGGAGTATCAGGAGCCGTTTTAGAGGGCGATCTTCTCCACCCAATCGGAGGCTGATTAAAGACATGTTCCGGAGTCTCGCGAGAACAGGTCAATCGTGGATCCTGTAAACCATTGGGAAATTAGGAAAAGCAATTTCTAACTCAGAAGATAGTGCACCGTGTCCGGATGGAATAACCTTCGGTGATATAAGGTTGGACTAACCTGATCTGCTTGCCAGCAATTACAACTTTTGGCTATAGCTATACTACGTGCCTAGGCAATTTTCAGAGCGCGAGACGATACTGATTCCAAATGGCGGAGGTCTACGGAATCCAGCAAACGTTAGATCTATCACCATGACCACACGCGTGACGAGTCTTTCATAAGAACGTTTCCGCTGCTCGTCTAACTCAGAAGATCCCACTCAATCCGAGGCAGACAACGTTCGTTCCGATTGACGGATGTGCTGAAAACAATATACTCGACTACATCATAAAGGGACCCAAAAAACCGATGTAACTGACCTTCCTGGAAGTGGCCAAAACCTTTTTATTACTATTGCATAAGTTTATTACGCGCGCAAGGTCATACCGAAATGTGAATCTGAGGTGCATACAGTCAGCCACCAGAGGAGAATGCAGTTAGATAGCTTAATATTTTAAAAACCAAGAAGAAATAGTGAGGCTTTTAAGGTAGGAAGTGAATTTGAGCTGCGAAGCGAGAGTGGAAGTCGATTCCATTCACTTGAAGCGGATGCATGGAATGCACGCGAGTCCATAACTGTTCTGCATCGAGTCTCAGCTGAAATACTTGATGATCGTAGGCAACGGGAAGGAATGCAACGAATAAGCAGTGACTAAAGGCAGGGAGGTGTGATGGTGGTGAGGGATTTGTAGGCTAAACAGACCAATTTAAATTTTACCCTGAACTCGGTAGGAAGCCAATGCAGCTGATGATGAAAGACTGATGAACTTGATCGCAGTGGGACACGCAGCAGAACCAGAGCTAAGGAGTTTTGGATGCGTTGCCGCCTATGAAACTCAAAGTCTGAAACGTCCACGGAGATCGAATTAGCATGATCAAGACGAGTGGAGACAAAAAAGAGGCTGAAGTCTTTGGCATACCCTTAGTTAGAGCCGACCAAATGTACGTTTAGCTCTGGTGTAATAAAAGCAAGATATACAAAGGTTTGTTACAGGTGGTCGGAAAGTAAGCATACTGTCCAAGGTAACCCCAAGTGTTTTGATATTAGCATCGCTGAGTGAGCTTTGACAGGGCGACATGCAGAAGAATTCCTAGTGAAATGCGAATGGATGTCAGAGGCGTGCGGGAGGTACGGTGGTACCCTTGAAATACCGAAGAAAGGAGACCGTGCTCGAGTCGAAAGAAGAACTCGCAAATTTGGAGATCCTTTATCTGGCCTATTTTCAGGAGTTGAAGCTCGCTAAAGATGGTCCAAAGTGTTCCCATTTACGAATACCCGCGATTATAAGAACAGCCTTCTTCCGTAAGAAAATTAGTTTGCGAAGCCTAGATTCGCATGTCGATGCCCGAATCATGTTGCAACAAGTGACAATGCCAGGAAACGAGATGGTAGGCTGTAAGTGCCTCTCTTGAGTTGCATAATGCCACATCTAAAGGCCCGCCGCATGGCCAGGGTAGAGAAGGCCAAACTACCCAGGAATACAGAGCATGATACGCCTGCAGTGACTTGTTGACGATCCAGTCCCACACATCGGTTGATGGTCGGCAACTCAATCAGCAGAAAGAAACCACTCATGTTGGCACGTGGTTGACCGGTGAGTCTGCCCTCCTCTCCTGGGGGTCCTCTGAGCGCAGCTCACGTGGACGGCGGACAGGTCAGTTATGGTGTGACGCAAAGTGCAACGCTACATCTCTTATAACGGTGCGATGACCCATCGTCTCCGGTGTGACAGGCATAACTCGGTGCTTGATCTGTAGAAAGATTGAGTCAGCGGATCAATCGGTGGCCCACGAACCGGTTACACCGACTAGAGTTTGGAGGAGAAAGCCTGATTTGGTTACCCTGCTAACAGTGTTAACTAGTGTCAGTGGTCGACGGAGTCGCCTATGTGCTTGATGTCACCATTGCTTCGGGCTGTAACGACATGAGCGGTTCATGTGGAGAGAAGGTCTGCTATTACGCTAAGCTCGATGTCATCGTCGACTGGTTGGCTATTGTCTATTGTCCGGGGGAGCAATGAGGGTGTCCGGACAATTCGTCCCCGGACAATTCGTCCCGGACAATTCGTCCCGGACAATTCGTCCCCGGACAATTCGGACCGGACAATTCGGACCCGGACAATTCGGACCGGACAATTCGGACCCGGACAATTCGGACCGGCTATAGCCTACTTTAGCCAAGTGAGGTAACGTGTTATATTATGTTTAGGCCTACATTTGCTTTGAGAACAATGAAATAATTTTCAATTTCGAATTGAATTTTAATGCGCAGCAGTATCTCCGGTCATCTGTATACGGTAATGGTGTCCGGGACGAATTGTCCGGGACGAATTGTCCGGGACGAATTGTCCGGGGACGAATTGTCCGGGACGAATTGTCCGGGACGAATTGTCCGGGGACGAATTGTCCGGGACGAATTGTCCGGGACGAATTGTCCGGGAACCGCAATGAGTCCAGGTGGCGATTCTGAACTGGAGACGATCGCTCCGCCATGCGTCATTGACCCTCCTCCGTAGGGTTGGAGTGAGTTCTGCAGATGAGACCATACCGTCGTGGCTGGTGCTTAAGTACACAAGTTCACTTCCAATATGTTCCAACATTTCACCAGATCGACAGTGAGGGGCTCGATGGTACCGGATACTGATGAAGCATAGGCACCGCATTTATGAAGGTTATACCCATATCGGACAAATAGCAAGGTCCGTTCAACGCAGTTGGTCCGAGAGGTGACATTACGTCCCTGGTCTCGATTGTCCGCTAAACCGGATGCACAAATGCCCTGGGTCAGCTCAGTCAGGTTAGCAACTGCGCACCTTCCTCATGACGCTCGCCAACCTGCATCCTGTCGGGATGGCACAAGAGCCGTGTGGGATGTGCTCCCATCAAGTTACACCCGGTTGCCAACTACAGCAAACGCCCGATGATGAAAGTCGCTAAGGTTTCTGAGGGTACAAAACAGCGCAGAGAATGGGAGGAGAAAGGTTTGGAGAGGAATTTTGAGGGGAACTTTACTTGGGGTCATGCCTTATAGTATAATCCCTAACTATTTTTAAGCTGTTAAAACTCGCGCCTGAGAAAAACCTGAGCGAAACCAGGTGAAAACGACGGTAATTTTTTATACAATATTCTCAACAATGTGTTCATTCGACGTTAGTTTTGTTTCTCTTGCACAGGTTGTAGTCTATGTATTGAAGTTTAGCAGTACGCTTTATTTCATAACTGCGCAATTTTTTCTTGCGGTCATTTGTCGGCGGTGTCACACTTGCGCGCATTTGTCTATATGCCATCTGTGTGTGCTTAATCCTGCGCGCTTTTGTTACAGTGCCCTTTGAATTACGTTTGACTCTCATCTTGTCGCTTATCTGTCTCTCTCATTTTGCTTATATCCCCCATGATTTGTCTGCCTGCCTGTCTGTCTGTATGTGTGTCTGTCTCTTTGCGTGTATTTTCTTTCGCCTGTCTGTCTGTCTGTCTGTCTGTTTGTCTGTTTGTCTGTCTGTCTGTCTGTCTGTCTGTCTGTCTCTCTCTCTCTCTCTCTCTCTCTCTCTCTCTCTCTCTCTCTCTCTCTCTCTCTCTCTCTCTCTCTCTCTCTCTCTCTCTCTCTCTGCATTCCACTGAGCGCGGATTCTCTTTGGTCTGTCTGTCTTTCGGTTAATGCAAACTCATTGTCTTTAAGTTACGAAGGTTCTTAGTTTTTGCTATAATGGTATTTCTGTGGTCGCTTCTTTCCTTCTCTGTGTGCCATCCATCTGTTATTTAGAAGTACAAACGATCAGAATCTAGAATTATTGTAGACTGACCCATGACCCTCCTTGGCCGTATGCGTCGACTTTCGTTCATCAGTTCCATGATGGCCAGATTTAGATTTTGTTGTCTGAAAAAACCCACATAAATGACACAAAATGACAACTTTATAGCATCAGTGACTGCATAGGTTCACGGCGACATAATATTTATTTTTTATCTTAAGCAAATTACATAGTAACATTAACCGTTTGCCTCTCTTAAGCGCCATATCTCAGAGCAGAGCTGGTAATTCATCGCGGACAGCCCCCACCCCCACTCCAGAGGCCGCCTTTAACTCTTTCTACGAGTACGTAAATGCCGTAACTTGAGCATGAGCATGCCTGTGACAAGTAACGTTTTTTGCGGCACACCGCTTAATTACAATACACGAGTGTGACAGATCTATCACGGAGATATGGCCTAATTATCACACCTAGCCTAGATAGCGTCTATAGGCACGCCCTTACCCTCTGCATAAGAAAGCGAATCAGCGAAATGAAAATCTTAGCTTACGCCCGTATGATTCGTTTCATGTTCTCAACTGTATCAGACCTATAATTATATTCTCTATTATCGTTCCCCCACGCAAACGTCATCTTGCTATTTGACCGTCATGATTCGAGGCTAAAACAAGTTAAAAGTAGTGCAGTATTGTTTGACAGGCGTCATGAGTACTGGTAATGCAACGAAGTAATAATGCAAGTGTGTTAACCAAACTACATCTGTAACAAAATATGCGAATTACTACTTAGGTTAGATTGATAATTTAGCAATCACTGTGGGTCCCTGGAGGCATGGGCGGAGTTTGGTTTCCGTTCTTCAAGAGCCTATAGCCTTCTTGGGGGGGCTAAGCCCGGGAAAATAATACTTACACGGCGAAAAAAATGAATTTGGGTCTTCTTGGGGGCTTGACCCCCCACCCGAGCCCATGATAAACTCCGCCCATGCCTGGAGGTCGTGGGCCCGCGTGCTTTACACGCATGGTAGCTACGCCACTGTCGATTCGATATCTTAGAGTTGGGTCTACAGGACAAGAGAAGCAGGAACGACGTGTATAATATTAAAAATAACATATATATATTATACAAATAATTAGATATAATTATGCATATGCACCACAGGTACGCGAAAATTTTATGAAAACTTTAATGCCTTAATTAAAGAATATCTTATATATAGACGACTAACAATTCGAATAATTGTTTCGTCTCTGCATGATCAGTGTGGACTGCAAGATGCACCACATAATATTTAGAGATAGAAATCATAGAATACAATGAAATTGCGTGTATAGGGTTTTAATTCTACATGTAGATGACTAAAAATTGAATTAAAGTCAACTTTGGATACGTTGGTCCTAAATGAGTGGATATGGATGGGGATTTTCTTCTGACCTTTGCATGGACGTGGGCAGACATTGTGACGTTGGAAGTAGCGGCGGTCTTCTGCCGGCCAGAAGCAGAGATCTTCCGATGGAAAGATGTGGAAGGCCCTTTCCACTAGCTACGTTTACCTGTATGCAATTGAAACGAAATTAAACGATATATAAACATTAGGGTGTTTTTAAGGTACATGTGAAATTTTCAAATAAAAGATTTTTTAACGACCAAATGCAATTATTGTGCCAAATCATGTGTAAACTGAATAGGCCCCTATCTGAAATTATATCTCGATAGCTGAACATTTAGGACTTGCTCAAGAGGACTGAAGTTGGGAACACGGTTGCATTGCAAACATTAGAATCTACGATTTCAATAATGCGAGCTGCATGCTATAGAACACTTCTCAGTGACTAGTTCCCAAAAATAAACATTCATGATCATGTCGTTAGTGAAGTGATGTTGTTTTTGTCACTGGTAATGTGTTGCAAATGGCGGGAAGTGGTGCTTTTAATTCTTGTATCATATAGGAGGCGCAATGCAAAATTGATTACAAAAAACTGAGATTTAGTTGATAGGCACTAATAATATCACTTCGGCTATGCATGCGAGGCTGTCTTCACAAAGGAGAGGTTCCCATGCAAGGTACTGCTCAATTTACGTATACACCAAGGAATCAGAGTCTGGATGACAACGTATAAGAGACAGTAGCAATTGTACGTTTCAATGCGGGAGAGATGATCTTGCAGTCCTGGCAGCAGAGATTCTTCTGAGTCACAAGTTGTTCTTACTCTTCACTTGAATAACAAGCTCATGCCAGATGTTACAGAGACAGGACGATAATGGTATATTTCATAAGGCTGTTACCAAGCTATTGGCCATCCCCTAACTCCACTCAGTGACAGCTATTGTCATGTCAGATTCTTGATGGCTGAGATCTGAAGCTGGGGATTGGAAGACAAAATCCTGGCCATGTGTTTTGACACAGTCGCGAGTAAAACGAGTTGCAAGGGCGGCATATGCATGAAGCTGGAAGCGAAATTGGGAAAGGACCTCTTGAACCTCGCCATCAATACCATACCTCTGAAATTGTTCTAGAAAAGTGTTTCACTGCATGATTCTGCAAGGACTCCAGTATTGGAAGTCTTTAGTCAAGAGCTACTTGAGCTAATAGTCATTTCCAAAGATGAATTCCACCAAAGGCAATAAAGTTCAGGTGACCAGGTGCATTTCACCGACGGCGTTGGATGTCATATGCGATTTACATGATCAAATTGTGGCCTTTCAGTTATCAATTTTTCATTCAGCGACGTCAAAGCACAGAGAGGATAATCTCCTACCCTGAAAAGGTATCGAATAATTTATTCGAAGTGTCATTCTCTGTGACAGCAACTTAGTCTCACGTGAAGTACTATTTCACCTGTATACCTGAAACAATGAAGCCCAAAGGGGAATCCATACCCATACCATGCCAGAGAATTTTTACATGTCTCCCTAACAGTATTTTCCAGAACCTTTGATTTTTGTCATACATCCTGGTTGACCACAGCTTTTTGACGAGTCATAGACTACAGCATGCGCAACGAATTTGATTATCTGAGATCTGATCTCATGAGAGGCTTCCTACTGTAAGCTTACCAAAAGCCACCACCAAAAATATTCAAGATCCTCGGATTGGGCTGCTCTCTTCGTGATTGAGACCCGCGACAATGGTAGTCAGAACAATCACACGTGTAGTGAGGCAAAATTAAATCATAATAGCTGACCCGACCTAAGAGAGACGAATGACCTGGGAGTGACTCTTATGCAGTCCTTCAATGAAGTCCTGGTCAGCAATAAAGGAGAGAAACAATTTGTTCTGCAATGGTCAAGTAAATCCAGATTTTTCAAATGTACTAAGAGGAATAAACTATGACAACTTACAGTACTTCTTTGGATTTTGCCTTATATCTGATGGTTATGCGTCCAATCTTGCTTGGATCTGTGAAAATTACAATGTGTCACAATGTTGCCTAAGTGGCTATTTTTCCGGTGCTTTGAGCAAGTCCTAAATCTATTCCGATTTTCAACTAATTTGGCAGATAACTATACTTCTGAAGGTGGAACACAAAATCATATTGGTCGATATTGGCATCGAGATTTTAATTTTTAGACACACCCTAATAAACATGAATAATTTCTTCTTTCTACTCATTTTAATGTTCTGTTTCTTTGTCCATTTGTTGTTTCCAAATCCATCCCATTACTGTCCATTCATTCCATTGTCATCCACCCATCCCATTGTTGTCCATTCACTCCATTGTCATCCACCTATCCCATTCGTCCGCCAATTCATTCATCATATATTATTCAATATAACCTAGGCCCCCATGGCGGACCTAATCTATCGCTGCGGTGTTCTAAATTATTCGGCTGGCGCAGCATTGTAATTTTTCATCAATCCGACTTCTACTTTGGCATGAATCCTTCTCGTCAATCCATCTTCTATTTGAGCCGGAATTCATTCAATCAATCCAGCTTCTATTATTTTTGAGCAACAACTTTTTTTATCAATCCAACTAATATTTAAATATCAATTCAGCTCCAATTTCAGCAAGTATTTTTCTGTCGATGTCACTTCTATTTAAATACAAAATATTTCAACCAATCCGACCTCCAATTGGCAAGAATTCATTACGTCAATTTCACTCGTGCGTGGTCTACGCTAAAACCCAATTGGCGAATAATGAAGAACGCTAAGGCGATAGATTATTGCCTACGATAATTTTTTGTGTAGCCAGCGGTTCAACTTAAATTTCACGGGACCTGACATAGACCTATATATATAGTGACATTGAAAGCTGTCTATATTCTAATCGAATCTCGAATTACTTTTATAGTGCCTTTAGCATAATGCCCACTGTATCAATCAAAAATACAAAATCACAATCTGATGGGAAAAGAGTTTATAATTCAATCGACTCGGCCAAAAGGAAGCCCGGTTACCGTACTGTATGCAAGTTGAAAGAGATGAGTCTTGAGTTTAAACGTAAGTGACGTGATATAATTGATAGAACTGAACTGGACAGCAAATTCCTGCGATCTGAACAAGCGACCGAGAGATCTCGAGTATCCGACGATGCTTTTCGGGTACACCAAGTGTCGGAGCATCCATTGACCGAGTACAATATTTATTTTCTCAGAAGAGCGGTAGGTCTAAGAGACGAAGACACATCATGGAGAAGGCATGTCGGTATTTTAGATAATATGGCTGCTTGATATAGGTGGTGTCACAACAAATGGTTGGTTCACAGACAAAATTAATGGTTTATCGACACGTGGTTTGTAAACAAATGGATCGCGCGACAAAAGGTTCACCGCAGATTGGTTTATCTACAAAATGTTGACTTTAGCGCTGGGGCTATATAAGTTCAAAAGTTATGAGAGCTTTCTGGAGAAACAGACGTCTTGGGTGCCAGGCATAAGATGGCTAACCTGAAGAATATCGCAGGCGTAGCCTATAGCGCATTTTACAAATGGAGACCAAAGTCCCAAGGTGACAAGTCACAATTCTTCAGCTTAAGAGCCGAATGAAAGACCTTGCGTTGCAAGAACTTTGTAACTTTGTAAGCAGAAAAAGAACTCTTTGCACCTAACTGATTGATGACATAAAGCAAACTGCAGGCGTGGACGAACATGTGGGATGTATATAGGCCTATTGAAGAAGATAGGAAACTAAACAAATGATTATAATTATAGCCTATATCATGATATAATGATTATATAAATGATCCTTTTTCGATTAACCAAAGAAAAGTATTGATTGCCTACTTCTTGACAGAGAAACCAATGATTGAAATCAATTTATAAATCAATATATTTAAAATGTTATTTTATGTAAGACGTCATCGTTGTCTTTCATTGTCGCCACAGTTTTTTTTATTCGTAAGCATTCAATACGAATTATTATTAAGACTCTAAACAGATCGGAAATGGAAGCCAAGATCTCTGTGATCAGGGATCACGCTATATGGCTATAGAATCGTATCGTATAGTATAGTATTAATTTATAATTAATCGGAGGAAATGATTAATTTACCATGGATTACAAAAAATGAATTATAATGCTATAGGTCCGATTCTCTATTTAGACTTACCCGTTTTAGTCAGTATGAGGTGTTTTTTTCTACATGTAGTAGGAAAGCTGATGTAAACAATCCTGTTGACCTTCAAGTCCATCCTACGCCGGATCTCAAACTTAAACCTGCCCTCTGACGACACAATCAGTACCATGACAACGTCTTACGCTCAATGCCGGATTTATATAAGGCAATACTGGTAACCCAGACAACGAGTTGCGTCATAGATGTCTGTCATGTCCCAGGATCATTTGCAGTGAGCCAAACATTTGCGTAACTAAAATAACTCTGCAAATGACGTTTATCATCATCATCATCCTCCCCAATGCATTCATCGTCGATGCATTGCGAAGACATTTTAGTAGGCTAGACTTAAATACCTTTTGCATCATCAACGCTGCTGCATTGGATTGATCTCTGCGATACTTCTTTTCCAGCTATTCGGACATCGTCAGCGTTGCAGTAAGAATCGTAATCGTTGCTTCACTTCTATCGATAGCCTCTCTTTCTTCAGGAAAACCTCAGACTTAACGGTCAGAGATCAGAAGAAGATTCTTTAACCGTTGGCAAAATAAAGATGCACAGAGAAAGGGCGAGCAGCGTCAGTGGCAGCAGCTTGCATGACGCCGAGAGTGGGCGTAGGCTAATTGCTGTGTAGGGGACCGTCGTTAGGGTCGATTAAGGTCAGGTGAGGGTCTGTTAGGGTTAGTGTTAGAGTTATACTGTCGTGACAGTGTCGTCATTAGATATTATCCAAAGATATTGCATATGCTTCGGTTCCCGATACTGCAATAACGCCCCGGCGATTTCTAGGGGCCCGAGCTACCTTGATTATAATATTTTCATAAGTTGATTGCTGGTGACAACTGGCAAGCCTATCATATATATCCAAAATTTATGATTTATGCCGCTTTAAATATAAAGCCTACATGCCTAGACCTTCTCTGCTTTTTAAAGTTCTCTGCCCTTCTTCAGGTTTCTACTTCCAATGACGCCATTCTTCTCTTGCATTCTCTTCTTCGTCATTTTCAGTGTGCCTTGGGAAGTTTAGAGAGGTGGTTTCCCGTTGGTTGCTTCCAATTGGTGCTTTTACGGAGACACATGCATCTCCTAACGTCGCTGGCCTCCACCGTCCGTTCTTCCGACTTCTTGTCTCTGGGTTCGCATATACCGGCGATCAGTGATTCCGTTAACGTGCGTCCGTGCGTCCCGGACGCACAAATTTTGACGCCGGACGCACAAAAATAAAGGCGGTGCGTCCATGGACGCACTGAAGTTGTGGATGGACGCACAAATAATTTAACGATGCGTCCATGGGACACCAATAAGAAATACCGTGGGGTCCGTATATGTTATAATGTGTAGGCCTAACTGTCTCAGTTTATGCATTGCGTATTAACTGACAGGTTAGTGGTGAATAATTTATGCAGTGACCTATTTATGAATATTTCATTTCTTTGTAAGGGAGTGACGTACATAGTCTACATCACGATGTAATAAATATAGGATCATATGGCCTACATGCAGACCTAGTTCTAACCATCGACATGTCAGCAATATCATAGCCTAGCATTCAACCGTTCCCATGAGCTGACTTAAAAAGTAATGACCGTCGTCGGATAGATCCTAAAGTCAAGAAAACTAAAAGAAGTACAACAATGCTAAAATATTTTTCTTGAAAAGTATAAAATTTATTATCGTCGGGAAGATTGGTAGCCTACTAGTTATAGGCTATAGTGTCCTAAAATTTCCCTGTTTATTTTTTAAATGATGTCATTGCTAAAGACAATCACATTTTAGCTCTCTCATGCTCTGCCCTCATTCATTCATTTCAATAAGTTACATAACGCCTCTACAAGAAGAGGCGCTCTCCAGTCAATATTGATGCAATATGATGCAATCTGATTGTGCTCCAACACCAGCTTTTGCTTCTAGCCTACATGTCTGCTAATTTGTTCTCGAATTTTAAAAACTAAAAATTTCTACTTATCGCTGGCTTAGGTTATAGCCTACATAGACCTATGGCCTACCTGACCTTTCACGATTCCACGATACAGGCCTATATTTCATTCCAATTCAGCCTACCTCTGGAGAAGCTGGCTGTACTTTATGAGTTTATGACTTGGTATTTTCTGTATTGGTATCGACAACTTCAGATTTTAACACACAAAAAATAGCCAACGGTAAAATGAATTTTATAGCTGACTTTAGTTATATATATATATATATATATATATATATATATATATATATAGCCTAAATTAACTTTTGTAAACGGAGGAGGGTTAGAGCTAATTTTTACGTACGCATGTGGCTGTTCGCAAAATGTACGAGTTGCAACAGAATGAGAGGGTCAAAAATACGAATATTTGCTTAGGTTACGTAATAATAGGCCTAAAGGTTGGGCCCTTTGTCGCCTGTAATATAAGAAGTTCGGAATGTTTTACATTTTACATTTGGCCTACTATAGCCCGATGGGACTCCAAAAATGGATGTGTGTGGAGTCCATGACTCTTATCCATTTGGTGTGGACTCCAATTTTTTTATGTGATGCGTCCATGACTCCAAGAATTCAGACCTTAACGGAATCACTGCCGGCGATGGATCTGTCGTCCACCACGAACTCTGTTTTCAGCTGGGTTCCACGTGAAGGTGGCATTTGGGTGATAGAGGCTTTCAGAGACGCGCATAATCCCGATTTCCAACCCTTGGCATAGTCTACAACTGCTTAAATTTTAAGCATTTTAAGTATTTGGCCAAAGAACACGCCCACTTCCGTCTCGGAACGCTCTTCTGCTAAATTAAGCGTTGTCCGATTTCAATCATAACGTAAATAAATCAAGATGGTAGATTTCTTTCGTCTCGATAGAATACAGACCTAGATCTAAACACAAATCTGAAAAATGGAGAGGAAAAGCTAATACGTTTGAAAAGGTAAAAATTGGTGTCGCACTCTATTTGAATTTGGAATATCAAAAGCAGACAAATCGGAGTACGTATTGAATTGGCCAGAAATGTTAACACGACTTTCTCACTAGAGAAATGTTCTGATTTCTGCCAAGAGTAGGCCTAAACCTATGCCAAAGACGTATGAAGTGACTTAGGCCTAACTGAAGACTGAGTCATTTTATTCGGTTAATTTACAAAATGAATGTCTTCATCTTTTGGAAGTTATACTGTTGAATAAACTGTACCAATTGAAGCTGCAATCTCTATTTCCAAATATTTTTAATGCCATCAGCATTTTTTTCTGTATACAATTCCTGTGACTGTTGCGAAGGCTGACAGATCTTTCAGCCAGCAGCTGAAACATGAAAATTAAAAGTATTTAACGAGCTGACATGAAGCAAGACAGACTGAATTGTCTCGCAACTGTTGCAATCGAATATGATCGGGCAAAAATAATTGAACTGCTTCGAAATTATAAACGATTATGCTGCAGTAAAATTAGTAGAGTTGTTTCTTGATTAGCCTACCATAAATTGTAAAATTATATTCCTAACATTAAAACATTACATTCCTGATTTAAAAAAAATTAAAATCATGGATGTAGCCTATATATAGTCTATACATTATCGTACAATCGAACCCACACTTTTGATATGTCTATTTGTTTTATTTAAATTTGCTCAGAAAGTCTAAAGATAGTTTATGGTCCGTGACTGCTCTGCCGAGTTGCCCGAATTTCTGACGTCGAGCCTGGTTTCTTCCTGCAGAGGGATGAGACATTGCCATCTAGATATTGACAGGCCGTAATGCTGACTAAATTTAGGCTGATGACGTCACACCGCGGGTCCGTCCGTTTCAAGCGGAAAGTTTGTCAACACGGGAAGCGATCTTCGTTTTTTCTAAACTTTCTTGCTAAAACTTTGAATATCGTTGAGTTTTACTTTTGCCTAGTGAGATTTGTAATGATGTCACGCATTATTGCTACTTGCTAGACCTTTTAAATATATATATAATTGAATTTTTGAACTTTTGGATTCTATCGTCGTCGTCGTTCACGTCTTTCGGTTGGACTAAAATCCATTGGTTGCCTTTCGAGCTATTTACTTTTACTGAATTTGGATAATGCCTCGTCATTGTTCTGTACCAGGATGTAGTTCTAAATACACACGCAAGAACGAGAAATCGGATTATACTTCAATTTTTAGCATTCTCATTGAGTGTAATGGAAGCGATTTTGAAAGTGTTGTTCAGTGGCTATAGCGAAGTAGGAGGCAAGAAACAATGGCATTAGGAACGGGAGGTTGACTAGAGAAACTGCATCTGCACTGCAACATACTTTGAAGTCTATGGTTCTCTTAGTCAGACATCTCCTGGAAAGCATTGACTTGTTATGTATTAAGAAGGCAAATTTCAAACTGATTACTTGGAATACAGGTTTCCACGGTATAGGATATTAGCTGGCACTAATTTTCATATTTCGGTGCGTGGAATCATGGAATTCACAAAAGCTAAAGCTTAGAAGTAAATGCCCATAAATTTTGCATCAAAGGGCAAGATGTCAATAATTATGAGATTTGCAAATGACTGCTTCTTGGAGGGAAAGTCAGATGATATGATAGAATTATTAGAACTTGATATCACACTGCAGGCACAGCCTTTTCTTATTTTAAACACTGAACAGAGGAGGCCTGACTTAGCCAACGCAAGAATTGGTTGATGCTTTTGTAAAAGTATTCTGTATATTCCAGTGTTTGATGTCAAAAGCTTATGATCAACAATTTCTTAGTGCATCATATAAAAATTCTCATTTCTGTAACTATAAAAAGCTTTTTACAGCATCCAATTACGCACACTGTTTATGATGGTGGTCATAAATGTTCCGACACTTGTCATTGATATCAAAATGGCCAATATCTTTGAGCTTATCAACTACTGCAAGAAATTGAATGATGGTAGTAATAGTTAGCGGGATATTCATCCCTTAGGGCCTTCCTTGTTGCCATCGATTATGTGAAGCATGTTATACTGTGACTATTGTCTATGGTTGATGGTTACAATAAATAAATAAATAAAAATCAGGAAAAACACAAATAGTAAAAGTAAGCGTAAATTGTCAACATGGAAGACTTATTTCATACAACGTACAGCTGTGAATTTGTGATTCTTGAACTTATTGTTCCACCTGTTAAAATTGCAATAATACTGAGGAAGGAAGTGATGTCCTATATTTTGAATTTAATTTATCTTTTCATTGACCACTTAGTGCATTTGATGTTTATTGTGATATCTTACAAACTATTTTCTTTATCCAGGTAATTAATTAAATTCTTAACAGAAAGAATTATTTTACGCTAAAAGGTGTTCTTGGCATGGTATATACTGACTGGTATGTTTCGTTAAAAGTGTCAGTGCTGCTGGTATTGTGTTATTACTATTGCTAATGTTGAAAATGTTGCCAATGTTATTATTATTATCTTATTATTATTATTATTATTATTATTTTTATATTGTTATTATTGTTTTGTTTATATTATCATATTCTGCTACTACTACTCCTACTCGCTGCTTGAAGACCCTGCGAAATGTCTTCAACTGCTACTGCTCCAGATACTGCTGCTACTACTACTACTAATACTAATGCTATTGCTGCTACTACTACTACTACTACCGCTACCACTACACTACTCCTACTGCTACTACTCCTGCTACTACTACTATTACTATAACAGCAACTACTACTAATACGACTACTACTACTACCACCACTACCACTACTGCTACTACTCCAGCTACTACTACTACTACGACTGCTACTACTACGACTACTACTGCTTCAACTACCACTGCTACTTCTGCTACTACTACTACTACTACTACTACTACTACTACTACTACTACTACTGCTGCTGCTGCTGCGACTACTACCACTGCCACTGCACTACCATCACTACTGCTACTACTACTACTACTACTACTACTACTACTACTACTACTACTACTACTACTACTACTACTACTACTACTACTACTGCTGCTACTTCTACTACTACTTCTACTACTACTACTGCCACTGCACTACCACTACTGCTACTACAACGACTGCTACTACTACTACTACTACGACTACTGCTACTACTACCACTACCACTACTACTTCTGCTACTGCTGCTACTACGACTACTGCTACTACAACTACTACTACTACGACTGCTACTACTTCTACTACTACTACTACTACTACTACTACTACTACTACTACTACTACTACTACTACTACTACAACCACCAACACAACTGCTACTGTTTATTTATTAAAGTTTCTATCAATACAACCACTACTTCTACTACTACTACCAGTCTACCACTACTACTTCTGCTACTGCTAAGTACTACTACTACGACTGCTACTACTACTACGACTACTACTACCACTGCCACTTTTAGAAATTTGGAATTTGCCAGTATACTGTAGATGATTTTGTGCTCATTAACGCACTGTTCAATGAAGCCGACGGACCCAGCCTGTGACGTCACAGAATCAGCATTACGGCCTGTCAATATCTAGATGGCAATGGATGAGATGACCGCTTCGAAGTCACCATCTTGCATTGTGGATGCATAA